>JARJDV010010783.1:0-30951 GCA_030264675.1 Anaulacaspis nigra | reverse complement strand
TTTCAAAACCGCACTTACACGATGAGTATTTCGTTTAAGACCTCTCCAGGTCTGTTTCGCGACGAGCCCGATACCGTAACGACTGCCTCCCGACATGCATAGGCAAGCGACGACTTGTTCGAACGAATCTCGCGACGAGAACGCGCCCGATCTGCCCTCCTGGATGGATGGAAGGTGACCTAAGAAACAAAAACAAATATACACGATTTAATACCAATCGTTACCCCATTAATGTAGTGTATCCTCCATCCATCTTATCCTATCCATTCCATCCCAACTGCAAAGGAAAAGCAGAATTAATAACCATAAAAGTATTTATTTATTGCCCTTTGTTAATGGTGACTTCATCCATTAGATCACATTAGGTAACGACTATGGCTTGGAAACATCTCGCGAATAGGGCTGTAAGAGAAATAAGTTATATTAATGCAAATGCGATGCTCGGTACAATTTACATTGTAAAATATTTTACATGTATTTTGCTATATATAAATTGTGTTCTAAAAGTGCACAAAATCAAAGCGAGTTTCAAGACAAAACTTGATAAGAAATCACAATATACTGTACATCCAACTTTGCGTGCGTTCGAAATGTTTTGGATAAGTATAAAGTCGTGAGGTCAGATGCATGTCGAACACTCGGTAAAATTTCACACCTTTTTCGTTTGTTGAAACGCACTATCAACGCAATAGCGCTGGCTAAATCTTACGCGTACAGTACAGCAAAATGTTCATATCTAAGGCGAACTTTTAGGAAATGATTTTAATATAACTGCATGCAAAACTAATGCGTAATTATGAAACATAAGGGGTTCCTACCTTGTAGTTGCAGTTGGTACTACTGCTTTGAATCTCTTATCCACATCTTGAATTTGTCCATGGTTGGTGCGTCCTTCCTGCACTGGCGTCGGTGACGAAGAATATAACTCCTGCGCAGAGAAAAAATGAAATTAGCACTAAAACACTATTCCCATCACTTTTAAATGGAATTAATTACCGATTAAAGTCAAATTACACTTAATTACTCTGAATTTTTGTGAAAAAAATGCAAAATTCTGCAGCAAAGAAAAACGACGCGCACTTTCTGCTGCAGTTGACAGAAAAGACCGGCACTGACCCGAATAGGTGCGAATAATAATTTCGGCAAACCCGAACAAGACATCGGGAATCGAAGAGCAGTACTGCAGCGCCCCGCGGCGAAATAGTTTGTTCAATTTGATTGATGCATAAATAAAGGAGGATGCAATTTTGTTGCATGTTAGAGAAAGAGAAATAACTTGTGCAGCAAACTTGCGCAAACTTGAGATTGAAAGTCATGCGTAAGTAGCTAGATATGTTTGGTTAAATGCAATGAAAATAATAGTGCCCAAATAATTATGAAACATAGTGATTAGTGTAAATTTCTGGTACACATCCGAACTACACTGTATTTACAATGTCTGCAGTAACTATAATTCAAGAGAAATTATTTTGTTTAGCTTTTCATTAATTTTTTGCGTTTTCACTTTATGAAATAGGTTGCTTTATAAATAACGTGCTGTCGGTGAAGTCAAATCCCACGTTAAATCAGGAATTCAGTTGATACTGTTACTAAGGCAAGCAAACACCGAAGAAGTCGTTGAAGTATATCCACGTAATACAATAGAGGAATACGACGAAAGTCCGTAAAAAACTAGCCAGACAGCTATGAATTCAAAGCGCATTCGCGAACTTAATTCCCCCTTGATTCCCGGAATCAGAGGCAGCAGGCATTTCATAAACAGACTTTCTTTTCCCTTTTCGGTGAGTTTACAATGCAGTTAAAACAGACAAACTCTTGATCGTTTCATACACTAACTCTAATTTCTTTTAGCGCTTTGTAAACTATTGAGGTGTTAACATTTTAGTCATAGCAGTCAGTAGTAGTCAGTAAGCAGAAGAATCATTCGTAATTCAGTTGGAGAAATGTTTGAAGAGTTTCTAAAGATTCAGTAAATTCATGTAGCCAAAGTATTTAACAAGTTTAAGTATGAAACTATAACTCTGCTGATTTAATTCTAAATATTATTTGTCTTTTAGCTTTTCGTCTCAAGTAATTTCGAACATGATACTGCACTTAATTGAAAAGCTCTCCTGACAGATTACTTGAGAGGTTTCAAGTGAGAGAAGTAATTGTTTCGTTGCTTCACGCATAATATCGCTCAAATACCACAATAACACATTATGCACCAATTTATTATCCAGCTGCGCACGCTACGTTCGGTAATTCAATCAATTTCACGTTATGAAATTGAAGAATGTGAATAATGCATCCCTGAGGGGGATATTTTGAATTGAATGAAATGCTGCGCAATTATTGAAAAGCCGTTTGTCTGCGTAATGAGTCAACAGTATCAAATTACACCCCCGGAACGAAAACAAGTACATACTGAAAATCCGGAGAATGCAATTAATCGGCAGTGCCGACTGAATGTACATGGTCAATGAAAAATGTGAAGCGAAATGAACGACGTGATTTTTGTCGAACGTAAACATAGGTATCCAATATTGTGTTGTTGCTGCCTTTTTTTTTATTAGAACGGCAAACACATCCGAGTAATTTATTATGTCCTCAAAGGACAACACAATTGCCAAGATTTATTGTTGTTCACTTGGAGCTTTTAAAATTGCCGCACGTAATGAAAAATATTTGTCTGCATCAGCTCTCTTGTTATGCAAGAAATTCATCAAGTATTGTACGTAGATTAGCTAAATTATTAATTAACTAAACCTGTTTACCGTTGTATGATGATTAACTTGCAAATTAAACACGATCCGTGCATAATTTTCCAATTATTCGCAACTTTTTCAGCGTCTGATTGGAATGCTCATTGCTTCATACAAATAACATTAAATTGAATTCAATTATTACATTGTGCGTTATATAATAATGCTTAATGCATTTCCAAGTAATGAATGTACGCTTGTTCTAATTATAGTTGTTGTTTGTTATTGTTTCAGCTGAGCAAGTGGTTGAGGAATCAAAAACTTGTGGAAAAATACTAACAGCATTATCATGGGTTCTTGTCGTAATGACGATGCCTTTTTCACTGTTCGTCTGTTTCAAGGTAAAGTCCAAATGCATGCGCGGTGAGCAGGCAACTTTGCTCAAGATTTGCACATTGTAAGCAGCTTAATATCAATGAAAGGCCCAACTTGGGAAAACGAGACAAAAAAGATGTACGCAAATGCAGAGGCAGCAGAGCACAAAACATCGCGTAAAAAGGCATTTGTTCGATGCTCCATAGACTTTTGGGGATTGAGATGTTGGATTTGAAAGAGACGGATTCGCAATCATAAAGCTTTCATTGTTTTGAAAGCGAAACATTATGTTTCTGGCAGTTGGAAACAAGAAAACAAACATTTTGGTGGTGGTATGTGCGATTCGCTTTCGTGCAATTGTATTTATTGTTCGAGAAGAGTGAATTAGGCATATACGCTTTTCATCACTTTGCCAAACTTTCATAGGTGGTGGCTGGCAGCGGCTGAAACCGCGCCAAACTTGACTCCGCAACTAGCAAACTCGCTCCGCAAAGTATTATAATACACATACAATATTCATTTGTTTCGACAATCAGCGAGGATCGAGGGCGTATTCTACTTGCTAAAACTTAACAGTTAATCAGGGTCGAATTGTTGCAATAAGTTTATAGTTCAACCAAGACACCTTCGGGTGCTTTGGTTGTCAACTCGATGAATTTCGATTTGACACCGCACCGCTGTAAATCTTTGGCGGCGTTGAATGTTTTCGTATTGGACGCGATACTCCATTGCTCCAATTTAGCCATGCAGTTGCATACGATCGGATTACCCTTCAGGTGGATCTCTCGAATGCGCGTGCCGCCGAGCATCTTCTCGGAGAGACAGAGCATTTCGTTCTCCTGCATAAAGAGCGCGTCGATGGACCGAATGCCGTTGAAGAGTTGGTCATCGAGGAAGCGTAATTTATTGCCGGCCAGCGATAATGTGCCCATGTGCTGAATACCCTTGAACGCATCGCGATGAACCTTGGCGATCGAATTATTCATGAAGGATAAATCCACCTTGCTCAGCGTGCCATTGAGATGCGGAAAAGCTTGTGCGTCGAGTTGACTCAGCAAGTTGAACATGAAATTAAGCGAGCTCGCTTTCGGAGATTGTTTGAACCACAGCGGGTCAATGAATTGCACTTGGTTGAAGCTCAAATCGAGCGAGCGCAATTGCGCCAGATTATCGAACGCCTGCGGATGGATATTGTAGATGCGATTTCCGGCGAGATACAATTTCGATACGGGCAGATTAGCGAAAACACCCTCTTTCAATTGCTGCAGGTGATTGTAGTTCAGATTCAGTTCGTCCAAGAGCGCTAGATTTGCGAATGCACCTGGCTCAATGTCTTCGATGCTCGTGAGCACCAGGGAAAGAACTCTCAACTTGGTCAAGTTCGTTATTGCATTCCTGCACAACTTTGGCAGGATATTAATGGGTTCCAAATCAACCCTTTCGACATTGAGC
Source organism: Anaulacaspis nigra (assembly GCA_030264675.1). Taxonomy (NCBI): domain Eukaryota; kingdom Metazoa; phylum Arthropoda; class Insecta; order Coleoptera; family Staphylinidae; genus Anaulacaspis; species Anaulacaspis nigra. The sequence continues at coordinate 26,440 of JARJDV010010783.1, read as the reverse complement.
AATTCGTTGCGATAGTTTGTGAGCGTGTGCAGCGTTGAATTGACCGTTCCAGGCCGATAGATGAGCGCAGTCGTATTGCGAAGAGGTTCCGAACATGAATACGATTGTGGTTTATACACTGAACTTGGTGTAATTGCACTATGCACAAGTGCAACAGCGAGGAACAGGACGACGACGACGACGGTTAACAATGAGAAAATCTTAAACTTCATGGTGCAGAGACGCCGGAGAGAATCGAATTGGAGATGCGAGCTTCTTCGCGGTGCTTGTGCGACTAACGCGTTTTGCGAAATCAACGAGTTGTACTCGTTCGCAGCAGGCGCACACGTGAATTAAGTGAACGAAAGGTTAATTTGTGCATAATCTTGCGATGGAATTAAACGTCTTCTCGTGCTCTGAGAATACTCTCTTGATGAGTTATTATTATCCAAACATGTCACGTTCGTTAAGTAATTTATGTGCGCATCATTTCTAATGATTTAATGGGCACGCAATACACACGCCATAAATGCTACCTAAATATCGAATTTGTATTTATTCCAAATGCGTGGAACGAGTTTAAGTGATGATAGCACGACCTAACACTTTGTCGGATTGCGCAAAATCCATCAACTCGTAGAGAAAATATTTGCTCCTTCATGTGCAATCAGCAAAGACTAAACGACCAACTAAACCAAAGAGAAGATGTTGTAATAATTCACATGCTGTTAACAGCAGCAGCAGCAGAAGCAACTTTGAGTTGATTACACGTCAATTCTTTTCGGACAAGTTTCAGGACGAGTTCTTTGCACTTGGGCAAGAAATACCTGTTGATTCAATCACTCTGTGTGTATTTCCCCGAAAAAGATCAAAACGAAATTTGCCTGATCGAAAATATTTCAATAAAGCTGTTTTGCCGAGAGTTCTTATAGAATTTCAACGAATGATGTAATTTTATTTTTATTACGACTTGTGCTTTATGATGGATTTTCCTTGTGCGTTTGGCCTCGATTCAGACTAATCAAAAATTCTTCTCTCATGTTGCATTGTGTTCTATTGCGTTAATCTATTAAACGCTACTGCAATTATTGCAGCAACAACAACTAACTCAGCACACGCGATACTTGTGTCAATTCATAATCTGACACAGATTTCCAATATGCGTGAAGAACGAAATTAATTGTGCTTCGTGTAATTAAAAAATTCCAGGAATTAAATAGATTTACTCAAAACATTTCTGAAAATCTACTTTTAATAACAACAACTTATTCGTTGAATCGCAGGGTTATAATGTTATCAAGCAGCTGATATTGGCGTCGAGTATAAATACTGCAAGTTCAATTGTACGGAGAACACTTGAATAGTTGAAATCAATTGAATACGAAAATGTTTCCTGCAAGTTTCCTAAGGTGTTGCGTGTTTGCGCTATTTGTAGTGCAATTTCACGAAGCACAAACAGCAGCTGTCGGTGACAAGTGTGAAGGGTTCAAGAATGTTGAGGCAAGAATTTACACCGGATCGCCAGAAGATCCTCAACGGGTAAAACTGAACTCAAAGGCGGACTTGATGGAGGCGTATAAAGTGGAGATCGAAGGACAAGAGATGCTCGACTTGTGCGGTTTCACCGAGCTGCCCCAGTTGGCCACTCTTATCATACACGATTCTCAGGTGGTGAATGTTCGACCACATGCATTTGCTGGTAGCGCAAACCTGCGTGAATTGGATTTGAGCAATAACCGCATTAGGCATATTGCCGCAGGCGCATTTAGCAACTTGAACGTGTGGAGATTGAACTTGACGGACAATCGAATTGATACGATCGATCCATCTGCGTTTGACGATATGCCCAAGCTGAGTGTATTGGACCTGACCAATAATCGAGTGAGTGAATTAAGTGCTCGATGGTTTGTAAATTCCCCCATGGTGTATCGCATTATTCTCGACCATAATCGCGTTGAGGAGCTGCCTAAAGATGCGCTGAAGCGACTAGGAGAGTCGACAACTCGTAAGCACCCAGTGATATTGTGGATAAGTCACAATCGTATTACAAAAATACATCCGAAAGCTTTCCGAGGTGTGCAAGAAATCGAATCGCTGTGGATGGATCATAATGAACTGAAGGATATTAGTCCAGAAGTATTCAAGGGAATTAAATTGGGAACGCTTATGCTTGATGACAATCGCTTCACATGCTTTGAGGAGGACTTTTTGGCAACTATTCGACCAAAATACTTCATGGTTGATAGCAGCACGTTGGAGTGCGATTGTTTGAGGAAGTTGCGCGCTTGGGCAAAACTCAAAAAAGTCGAAGTGTCTGCAATCAAACGTGGATTTACGTGTTTGAGGAAAAGCATTGATCATGCACTCGATTCACAAAAACAATACTATGAAAATCAGTTGGAAATGGAGCGGAAATTTTAAGTTTGAAACTAATTCAATAAAATAATAATAAACAATCTACTGCCGTCTAAGATTGTAATTATATTCATCTTGAAATTTTATTTCTTTGAGATATTGAGTTGCTTCCTTTCATAAACCCCCTCTCCTCTTTGATATTTGCGCTATGAGAAATAGAAAATTGAACGCCATCGATGCATAATAATTTGAATAATATATTTTGCAGGTTGTCCAGGAGTACGAACGCGCTGTTATATTTCGTTTGGGTCGACTACTTTCAGGCGGCGCAAAAGGACCAGGTTTGTCGAACGCAATACTTTTTCACTTTTCCACATTATGCAAATCCGGAATGTCATTGACTTTTGAGTTTTTAATTGCGTTTCCAAATGCCGAAAGAATGTTATCTTGCTTAATTTGACATTGATTTGATTGTCGCGCGGCGCCAACTGATTTATCTCGTCGGGTTGACAATTTCACAATTCGCAGGCATCTTCTTCATCTTGCCTTGCATTGATGCTTACGCAAGAGTGGATCTCCGCACGAGGACATACGACATTCCACCGCAGGAGGTACGTCCGTCCTCTTAACGAATTCAATCGCTAATCGTCAACAAATGCGTGATACGAAATTGGGCGTTTTAGGTGCTGACCAAGGACAGCGTGACCGTGTCTGTTGATGCTGTCGTCTACTACCGCGTATCAAACGCGACCGTGTCCATCGCGAACGTCGAGAATGCTCATCATTCAACACGTCTTCTTGCGCAGACAACGCTTCGGAATATTATGGGCCAGCGACCACTTCATGAAATTCTCAGCGAACGTGAAAGCATCTCGCAACATATGAAATCCCTTCTGGACGAAGCCACGGATTCTTGGGGCATAAACGTTGAACGCGTCGAAATGTAAACACTCATAATTTCCTCCCTCAGCAGGCTTAATTTACATTACATTCAATTTGTTGCACGAACGCAGAAAGGACGTTCGATTGCCGGTTCAACTGCAACGCGCAATGGCAGCCGAAGCTGAAGCATCTCGTGAAGCACGCGCCAAAGTTATTGCTGCTGAAGGCGAGCAGAAAGCTTCGCGAGCTCTTCGCGAAGCATCCGAGATCATTGGCGATTCACCAGCTGCACTCCAATTGCGCTATTTACAGGTGAGTCCAACTTTTAGTGATTCGCGTTTTGCATGCCGCAATTCAAACAGGAATTTGACACACGTTTTCTTTGCTTTCTTCTTATACAATGTGAATTGCATGTACATACTGTAAATAATAATTGAATTTCCCGCAAGACATGTCATAACTAATGTGTTCTTAAATAACTCTTCAATTCAGACGTTGAATACAATTTCATCAGAGAAGAATTCGACAATCGTATTCCCGCTGCCGATCGATGTTCTATCGTACTTTTTGAAGGGAAAGGAGATAAACTTTCCTTAAAAGCGTACGTACAAGAACATGAGAATGGATGATATACGAACATATGCAATGTACTAATGATGACGATAATGATGATACTTTTATTTCAAAATGACATGATTGCCACCAATTGAATTTTCAATTTGTCACATTTTTCAAAAGACCGATGATCTCAGTTTGTTTAAGAAAAATCACGAATGGGGAACCAAAGAAATTTTGAACAAATTCGTTTTGTTACGTGCCAATCTAGTCAACAATCAAACAACTAAAAAAAGAAACAAAGCTTTAAAGAAACTGAATTTAAAAAAATCATCTGATATTAAAACTGTACAAGAAGAAGAAAAATGCACTGATATTTTAAGAGTTACTATTTATAAGCTAATCATTTATTGTTGTTACTATTATTATAATTAGTATGTTGATTTTAGGACTTGTTCAAGTTGTAAAGTGTTGAGTGTAGAAATTGTTTAAAAAAATTTAATGCAAATTCTTTTCAAGTTTTTACTGACGAAATAAACTAAATTACGAAAGTTTTAAAATTCAAATGACTAAAAGAACGCCAAATTTAAAGAGATATCTATGAACAAAGTTGTAACATTTACGCAACGAATCTAGTTGAATATTCGTGTAATACTTAGCGGAATTATTATAAATCTTAAGGATTACATTTAGTCATAATGTGTGTGAGTGTGTACTTCTTAATCATCACGCATCTCCAAATTGGAACGAAAAGTGTGTAAAAACAAAAGGAAATTGCATTCGCATAAAATTTCAACTTTAAATTAGATTCAACGTTGTACTTCTTGTCATAATGTTTGCAAAGCTAATTGCAAAGAAACATATCGAACAATTTGCCAATTTCAGGCGCGTGCGTGCGAGCATCTCGAAGCATTTAATTCGTGCGTTTCTGCGTGTGCTTTTCTTGCAATTTCCTTTGTTTTCCGCGTACACGAAACACGTAGATGAAGCCGAAATGCAAGGAAAATACACCGAGGTGAGCGGAAACGCCTTTGTGATTTGCTTCGATTTCCGCAGCGAGTAAAGCGCTTGCCAACAATAATTGATGAGGTGTTGTTTTTGGCGATCGATTACTTTTTCCGATCACGTCGTCGCGTCGTCGAGTGAACGAAATTGGCTTATTGTATCTTCGCGCACCTATTACTTGTTAAGGATTACAATGCAATTAAGCAAGTATTTCAAGAAAGCACCAAGTCTTAAATGAACGACGAGTGACTATAGTAGACTAAGGCAAAACATAACTGTGTAATTAACTACCATTATGATTATGCTTTCAAACACACAAATCAAATGGAAATCGAATTAATTCTATGTACACTTGGAATGCACATGTTACTAAGCTGTAGCGATATATTAATTACTAATTAACTAATCAACCAATTAACTGTTGTGTGTTATTATTCTTAAGACTTGTTCTCTCTCACACAGCTCGTTTGATTGCACAATGAGTGAACTAATTAGACAAATCACACTAACTTTAATCGTCTAGTGCTAAGCGCAAACACAGCTAACTCACACTATGTAAGTTGAGTAGGGTTATTGATCTTCAGCAAATAAATGATATAATGTGGAATTTAAGCAAAGAGCATACGAGCACTTGTTGTTAATTGAGTTGAAATGCGCAACACATTTGTAAACTTTCAGCGTCGCGTATCTTTATTATTCCGTTCATGCGATTTTCGCAAGTAGCAGCTGCTCGGGAAATAAACGAAAATAAAATACGAAAGAAGGCATTTTTTTGATTTACTGCACTTTTGCAACAGCTTTTGACATTTTTATGTTCGTTCAACGCTAGTAGTGTTTCTTGTTCGTTTTAATTGCCGTGCTTAATAAATTACGCTATTACGCTATCAAATGTTTGCTTCCCGAAGTGAAAATATTTGTTTATATTAAATTGGCAATATTTGCGCGTAGTATTTGAATATTTTTTATACGGAGCGTATAGTTCGCATCGTTAAACAAAATATTTATTCATCCTCTTGCCCATTTTTTCTTTCGGCAGGGCATTTTTGTGTTATCTTTATCTTTATGGAGAACGCGTGTTATTCACATGAGCTACCCGGCAATAGATTTTCCTTTTTATAAGAAATTCTCCCGCGCATGGAGTAAAAGATGATAAAACAATTGCGAAACGAGGAGGAAGCAAAATGATGAACCCGAAAATAACTTGACGAATATTGAAAACCCTTATTTGTTTGGCATTTCGTGTTGCGCTTTTGCGTTTGCGTTCGATTGAGTTGTTTGTGTTCGTTCGTTTCGAGTGCTTAATTGCTCAATTTATGTTCTATCTGTTACATGTTCACTTGACACGCGTTTTTGCAGACGTTGAACACGATTTCGGCGGAGAAGAATTCGACGATTGTATTCCCACTGCCCATCGACATGTTGACGTATTTTATGCAATCGCGCTCGCAATAAGAAGGAACTCACCAATCACAGCAAATTGTTTATGTATACAACATGTGTAGTTGAAAATAATAGCACCACGAGAAGTCTATTTTTCGAACAAGAAGAAGAAAAAGAGGAGGAGGAGACGGAGGACAAAGTCACCGATCATGTTTGTACCACGTTTAACTAACTACCTGATACAACAAGTGTTTGTTATATCAAAATGTTGCATTTGAATAAAGTTGTAAATGCTTGTCTGTTCTTTGTAAATCTGAACGTTTGTGGTTTTTATTTTGTTGCTTCAACTCGTCCAGCGTTTAAAATAAACAATTCTCCCTGCCAATCAAGAAGACGCTAAAAACAATTTGTGTACACTTAAATAATTAAAACCCTATTAAAACTTGGACGTTTTTCGTTAGTTTAAAAACTCGAAAAGTTACGCAGCAAGCGTGTTTGTACATGGTTGTTGAACATAATCGAGGCAAAATCCACGATTTGCAAAATCCTGCGGTGCTTCTCGACCATCACTGTGGAAGTACAGTCGAAATGGTTTCACCATACCTGTTGAATTATTTGTTCAGTTTATATCATCTCAAGTCAATACCAAAAAACAAGCAGGAACTGCAAGAAATGAAACCAAGCACCACTAAAAGAATAAATAGAACTAAACCAACAAGCATCAATGGAGTAATGCGACAAATGAAGAAAGTACAACTACCAGAAAAGGGAAAATAGGAAAGTTTTATAGTTGAAGACATGATTTAATACCCACTTCGAATTGGTGTTGATTGCAAAGTGACGTCGGCAGCTAATGTACCGCCACATATGCGATCAACGTTTGGAGAATTCCCAGTCACTGGCCGACCAACGTTGGAAGCAATTGGAACGATGAGGTAATCATTCTGACAAAAGTTACCTGATCCCACACTGCCAACCATTGCTTGCACGGGATTGTTATTCCCTGTATTTCCGCTGAGTGTAAATGACGCAGATCTATTGTTAACTATAAATGCAAAACCCTTTATTGCCAACTGCTCTGCCGCCCCCAACTTGCGCTCTACGCACTTGTATCCATGCACTGCGTGTACTGCACTCCGCAGAAATTGCGTTCGGTGCGAATACAAATACTATAGTCCTGATTGGACAGATGCAATCCGCTCGCAGGATCGTAGTTGAAAGAAGTGATTTTGCCAGCAACACCAGTAAAGTATTGCAGGCAGCCCTCTTCCGCTGACATGTCAAAAATAAAGTGCACACAATATCTTGATATGCGCCACTAAATTGAGATTGGGACGTGGGAAAAGTGACTTGGAAGGAATTTCATCAATGTTAAACCCTTGTCATGTTTCGTTTATGGGAATACACCACAAGAGGAAAGAGTTTGTGAGGAAACTCGAATAATCGACGAGAAATTTTAAGAGGACAATTGCAATATGAATTCAATTCGAATACGACGCGAAACCTGATACTTTTTGCCAATTGTACATTGCGGTATTAAATGTACTGTTCGATGCACGATTTATCCTTATGGAAAGGGAAACAAAATTCTCTTTATAAATTGCCGATGGCAAAACAAGCGCAGATAAAATAAATTCAAAGAGGGAATTCATACGGCTTTCAAATCTTTTCGTCCTTTGCCAAATTAATTAGATACTTTTACGCTTTTACTTTTGCAAATAAAATGAGCAACGTGCTTGGTACACAACGTGATAGCCAAAAACATATGTGCATTATATTGCAAAATAGGACGGCGCTCGCCCTCTACGTCTACGTTAACGAAAAACGTAAACAATCATCAATTATTTACATTACGAAGAAAGCATGCATAAAGAAAGTTTTAAACAAGAACTCACCCTTGTAAGGAGCATTGCATGGAATTTGGGTTGTTCGTATCTTCCAACTTCGTCGAAATGACGGTCCACTTGTTACCACCGAAAGCGTAATAGGATTATTTATCCCAGGACCAGCATCAATGTACACTGAAACATAAAATTTGCAATAATATATCCCAGAACTTTTCCAACTCTGAGCTATAAAATGCGCAGCCAAGTGTTAATGAATGCTCAACGTTTACTTTGAAAAGTAATGCACACTCACTGTGATTGCCATTGTTAATTCCACAAATTGGTTGGATTGGATTATTACCACCAGAAACGATAAATTGATCGTTGTTGCATATGTTGTTCTGCGTTTCGGGGCCCATTATTTGTAGCTGATCGAAATCCAATCTGAAACGCATTCACATAAATGCAAAATGCTCAAAAACGTTTAGCAAATGAAATTAACCGCGTGCAACTCAAAGGCAAGCTCATTGAACGATTACCGAATTTTAACTTCAAAGGAAATTATTCATACGGAAAACTTTTCGCGGTAATGAAAAATATTACAACTTCAATTTCCCAAGCAATTCAATCATTGCGGCACAATGATGAATAATTCATGACGCTTCTCATTGTAATGAGCTCAGAGCTTCTAGAACATTTAAGTTTGCAAGCGTAAAACAATGGCGGCATTACCTGTATTGGCAAATGTCTGGATTCATCTTCATAAGGGTAACCTGGCAGGACCCAGTTCCATCGTAAATTGCGGGATATCCGTAATGCACAAAATACGATCCATTCTCGCGAATGGTCATCCCACAAGTAGATAAAACTGCGCATAGATAAGAGTCTTACCGAGTCAGTTAAAGGCCAATTAGATAATACATACAGACGCAGCAGGTGCCATAACCACCAGCGCAAGGACCACTTGGAGAACCACCTCTCTGAGTGCACTGCTGACCAGTAAGACATGTACCATTATCACCAGTAGCTGCCTGACACTCTTGATTACTGAATTGCACAAAGGTGAACAATGATAAGACTGTAACAACGTTATTTTTTAGAAAAATTGCAGGAGCACATCTTCAAAGCAGTAACGGCTACTCACAACGGCTCTGACGCGAACGCGCAGGCTTGCCACTACTTAGGGACGCTTGTCTGTCATCTGCACTATTTAAAAGATTTAAATGGCCGCGGGGGTGCGCTGTTACCTTCCGGTCATTGTCCCCAATTCGAAATTTTTGCCATTGCCCTTCGATATTGTTTGAAATACTTATCAACACTAATGTTATTAATAAATTTCGACCAAGCACTGCACACTGCATCATGATCGTGAATAAGATATGAAATGAAATGCTTCCTCTCTTGCTAGCGTGCTTTTATAACTTTTTCGGGCCATTCTTGTACGACTCTCTTCTTCACTTTTACCATTTTTTACTCTCGAAAGAAAGTAGGGATTGCGTTCAAACATGAATCAAAGGGGCTTAATTGTGTGTTACACGCTTCGAAAAATGTTCAACCAACGGAAAATCAAGCGCATTCAATGAAATTGTCACTTTTGTTTGTTTCGCACTTTGCGCGCTTTGCCTACTGGCTTAATTATTGCAGGTTGCTCGCTAACATGTATTTGTTGAAACGACTAAATTAAACATTTTAAATTCCTCTGCAATCGATGCTCGATTTCTTCCCCATAATAATTGAACTTTCAACCGTCAATTCAAATGGATAATAATTATAATTAGATGCAATTGTACGTGCAATTTTCATGTGCGTTCAATTTATCAAAAAGATTACAGCGAAAGTTTAAAGCAATGACGCATATTTCCACAATATTTCGATAAAACGATTTTCTGATATACGCATCCATTATCGTTACGTAATTGCGAATTTTCACTTTGTTTGTACTTTTTAACGCCACCCAAATAATAATAGAAAACAAATTGAAATTCACGCGTATAGGTGCAATAATTGTTATCATTGAGCATGAAGACAGCAAAATAAGGCTTTAAACAATATGTGCTTAAAGTCAGCCTGCGTGCAATGCAAGGCAGGTGCGCATAACATAACAAAATGAAATAATGCATTCTATCATCATAAACAATACCGCGATTTGTGCGAGTGCCAAATAGTAGTACAGTTGTCAATTGTTCAAAGAGCGCAATATTCATTTTGTGTTGTAAAATCTTGCAACACAAACTGACTATTATTTCCGGATTTCTCTAGGGACAAAATCTGAAAATATTTCAGGTCGCAATCATAAAGAAATTACAAACAAGTACCAGACAAATTATTTATGGATGTAATTAAAGTATGCAAAGCAAATTGTTTAAATTGTTTAGTACTTGTTAAAATGATTTGATTAACATTGTAAACTAAATAAATTCTTCTGGCTCCCTCGGAGCATCCAAATCTCTATAGTGGACAAGAGGACGATGTTCCATGCCTCCGCCGCCGCCACCACCACCGCGCGATCTTGGTGGATAACCACGCTGCCTTTGTCCGTACATGTTAAAACGAGCTGGAGGCCCATAGCCCCCATAACCGCCATATCCACCACCACCACCTCCTCCTCCTCCACCTCCGCCGCCTCCTCCATACGATTGATGTGCGTAATTTGCTGGCTCTTCTCGTTTGGGTGGTGCTGCCTCAGGAAGCATTGGACGTTTTGCATCTCGCAAGTAATTATTAAAGAATTCAACTTCCTTTTTGACCTCGTCAATCTTCTCGGCGTGCTTGTTAAAAATGTGCTTGCGAACAAAATCTGGGCCTTTGAATTTCTTCCCTGACAATGGGCACAGCCACTTGTCTTTGGCCAGTTCTCTCGTGTTTGCCTGAACAAACTTATCAATCTCCGTATCCACATCTTTGAGCGACAAATTCAACAACTTCGCTTCGTTGCGAACTTGCTCTTCTTTCGGTGGCTTCTCTGGCAAATAATTTGCCATCTTCGATTCAACCGCCGCACCAATGTATTGCGATATGTCAGTCTGGAAAAAAAAGCCGGCGTTAATCTCACACACACAATTTACTTACAGTAACTCATTTATTTACCTTGGATGCAGGTGTTGTTCCCCGTACATGCAAAAGCCCACAACGATTGGGCATTTCATCTTCGCTCGGATACTCACTATGGTTATAATAGTCGATTGAGTGAACAACTCGCAGGTACATGATAATACGATCAAGTACTCGAATAAGTTCATTATCTCGCTCAACAGTGGTTGATGCATCAGATGCATCCACACTGGGTTCCAGTCCGAGTAACTCCTCTTCCTCTGCATTGCCTTCCTCGATGAGATAGTCGGTGATGTTATGTAGTACGGGATTATTGGACATGAGACCAAACCCTTGCTGCTGTCCCTGTTCAGCAGCATCACACCATAATCCGGCCTTGTTGTCCAAATGCAGAACGATTTTGGCAGCGAGTCGAATATCGGAGCGCACGACTTGCTTATGTGCCGTGATGCCGCTCACGTAACGAATTCGTTTACTCAGGTCTTTATTGATGATTGCGCCCAAGTCAAAATCTCTCAGTCGAATGTTATTGAAATGCCAGCAAATCTCCTTAATGTTTGCGTCTCGACGGAATGTCAGCCAGCCGCGACGCAACCACCGCCTCTCAGGCTGCGGTTCAGCCAATGCTAGCCGCAGGAAGCCCTCGTAACGACCACACATCGCTTCTAGCTCTTGCTTCGTGATGGCCGCAGACAGATTACGTAAACAGATCGATGTCGTCTTATAGATAAACTTCGATTTTGGTTTCTCCTCTGGAGTCGATTTGCTAATGTCAACTTCCTCAACTTTGGCAGGCTTTTCAACTTCAGCGGCTTGTTCGCGCTTTTCCTCATCTTCTGATTCGCTATCACTCGACGAAGAACTGCTGCTTGAACCCGAATAGGATCGTTTTCGCTTCTCTTTGTTCTTTTTCGTGCCTTCTTCTACATTAGGTTTCTTAGTCTCTTCGCCTTCCTCGTTGTTTGCTTCTGTCCCTGAATTATTCATCGTTTCTTCCGCTTCTTTCTGATGATCATTCTTGTCACCATGGTCATTATTTAAATTAACTTCTTCTTCCGCTTCGCTTGGTTTCGCCGTCACGTCTTCCTCCCCTTCTTCTCGCTCCTCGACGTTATTGTGCTCTTTACCATTTTCTTTGGACTCTTCAACATCCATTTTCTCATTATCATTTTCAATTTCACCCTCTTCTTCCTGATTCGAATTCGGTTTACTTGTTGGCTCATCCTTAATTGGAATAACTTCTACAACATCATTACGGTCCTTGGGCGTATCTAGTTTATTTAATTGATTATTGCGATATCGGATCGAATCTAAAAATTCAACACAGACTGTGTTAGCGCATATCCTCGCATGTACTCCCAACACTTTACCTTGGTATTCCTGCTCCAATTGAGCAAAATCCTCATCGGTGCCATTCTCTAATTTGATCACAATCGTGTCCAACAGCTTGATCAGTTCTTCGTCGTGTCCATGGTCCAAACTGCGATCGTCAAACTTCCCATTACCGTAGAGCTCAAGAAAGACCTCCAGGCGTTTCTTTACGTAATTTTGCAGTTCCTCCTTTCGCTTGACTGAATCGTCCGGATGATACTTCAGTCGAAACCTACAAGCACAAACAAAACGACATGTGTAAATAACTCGCACTCGCTGTGGGTGAAAATCGGTGGTAGCATTCACCCAGATTCAGTCTGTTTAGCAATAAAGAAGAAGGGTTTATAAGCCGTGCTATGCATTATAATTCAGCATGTTTGCTTTGATGATGCAAACCAAATGATAATGCAGTACACTGAGGTTGAATTTGCTCATTCATTCGCTTCAAGCACACGCAACTCTCATGAATTATGATAAATAAAAAACAATTAAATTTAAACGTATCTCCATAAACGTTCATCTCACCTGGTTGATCAAAACCCTAACAAACCGCGCGAAGAGCAAAGCGTATTCGTCAACGCTGCTCGCGTATTTTTGCGTAAATAATCGGTATTTTTATCTAGATTCTGTATTCATCCACATTTATCTCTTTGTACATGTTTGCCGCATTTTACGTTTCATTTCAAAGCGATCACAATTTTAACGCAGTGGTCGACGCGCACGCACAACACATAATTATATTTTACGCTGTCAGGAAGGCTTCTATCATTTTGCTGTAGAGAAAAAGGTATATAAAACAATATATCTGGAGATGCAAATAAATAAAATAAATAACACATATACTAATCAGTAGTAGAGTCATCCAATGACTAGAATTTGATAGCTCCTGCATAATTATTCACAGAATACAAGCCTTGTACCATTTGCCACTTACCATTCTTCATCCTTGTGTGCTACAAAGAACTCATTGAGTTGCTGCCTTTGGAATTCAAGCTTGTAGTCATTGTACTTCTCAATGGCTTCATTGTCCAGGATATTGTCATCTTGAGTGGCAAGGAATGCCTTGAAAGACATCATCGGTGGCTGCTGGCCCTCAGTTGGTGCTGGAGGCTGCTCTCTGAACACGCCAAAGAGGAGGATAACAATAAAGCAGATAAAGTACACACAGGGCACGTTTGCTTACCGATGTGCTTGCTGCATATAGGGTTGATAGTGATTATAATAGCTGTCCACATAGTAATCTCCTCGCATGCGTTTGGCAACTGGTTCATAGTTTGGTGAATAACGCTCCCGTACTCGCCCACCATAATCACGCGGCCTTGGTCTTGGCCAGGCATCTCTACACAATTAACAAAAATGATAAGTGATAAAGAATGCGCGTATTCATTAAAATAACGGCACAAACCTCTCAGGCCAATCATCCCTAGGACGCACAGCTCGCTCTGGGCCACGATAACTCGCCTCTGCTCGCTCACCACGAAATTTATCACGACGCTTCCGATCATATTCATCTTCGCTATCACCCATAATATTATAAATCTTACGTTACAGGTACTTCCAAAATTAATTAACTCCTCCTAAGCTTCTTGATACAAACCGTATCAGTAATATGGCTGCAGCGGGTTGCAGTAAATGACGCTGGCAAGGAGGGATTCCGGCCATTAAATACCTTAGCGACTTCGACGCCCCCTCGTGCGAGTTGCTCAAATCTCGCTAGATAATAACAATTATGGAGAGTTAGGTTAACATCAACATCAATTATTTGGATTTATAATTACGATTTAGGTATTAATTCTGAATAGTTTACGTTTTATTAAAATTACTATGATTTAATTGTTTAGGATGGATTCGACAATCAAACTTCCCAAAATTAAACCACGCGACCAATTCACACACCATGAGGATATGTTTATATTAAACTACATCATGTCTGAGAAAATTATACATGAATTAAGGGGAAAATCTGCTTGGGAAATAATGGCAAGCAAAATTGATAATGGCAGAACTTGGCAGTCCCTAAAGGAGAGATTTCGAAGATACATAATGCCTTCATTGCACAAGTATCCACTAACTCCAGATGAAAAAAAATTATTAACAAGAGCATATGCACTCTCAGAACGCCATTAAAAGTTGAGTTCATCAGTACTAGTTCCTTTCATAAGCACCCTTTAATCTTTTGTATTGAATTTTTGATTGGATGATCACATTATATCACTATTTATCAAAATAAACATGTTACATTTCACCTTTGCTGAATTTTGATAACATAAGTGCACGTTTCGCCGAATTTTGAAATAGGGCTCGTATTAGGGAGCGCAATTCGTCAGAATTAAAATGTAAGCCCAAGGGACCTTTGCCATCAGCCCAGCGTTCATCAATTGCTTCTAGATTTGCGTTGAGAATAAACACCAGTTCATTGAGTCTGTCCCAGCCTTTTACATACATTAAAATCTCCTTAGGCTCTGTGAATAACTTAGGACCACGTGTTATTATAACTTTAATCACATCAACCAGTTGATCAGCAACATCTGCAGCCATGTCTGCAATCATCAACACATTGTTGACAAGCGATTCGCAAAGAGCATCCAACAAAGTGCCCATTGAATTGTTATAATCAAAGTGATTTAGCACCTTTTGCCAAACCGTCTTGAGCAGCTCCTGTTGTCGCAGACATTGCCGAATGGCCTTCTCGGCATCCGAATTAAACTTATCTCCAGCCTCACGAATTCCGGAAGCATCAATTCTTTCCTTAATAAGACGTGCCTGCTCGTCAATATAAGTGTGCATCATCTCGCTGGCTTTTTGATTCAATTCTCCAGCGATTAATTCCATCTTGCAATTTCTCCATTTGGCAGTGTACAACTGATTGGATATGTACTTGCAATTATTGTAAAAGAGGGCACCTTGTTGCGGAATAGTTTTTAGCAAGCTTTCAAAGTACTCCTCAATTCGCATTGGATATATTTGAAGTAATGTTTCTGCCGTTTCTAAGTAAATGCATCCCACTGAAGCCTCAGACTGAATGGACTTCTTCACAAGTGCTTCAACCATTTCCAGGTATTCAACAACTGATTTAGAAACAGCACATTCAAGAAATCCTTCGCAATACATAGACTCTGTATTGAACGGTTGACCAACGCTGATAGTATTGTGCAAATCCTTCTTGAGTATTGTCACAGCCAATTTGTTATAATTGATGCATTCATTTCTGGCATACTGATGTTTTACATCATCTACATATTCAGCAAGTGTATTGCAATCTGCTTCCAGTAATCCGGATTCTATTAAATTACTTTGGGCATTTTTAGTTGTTTCCACTACCTACAAACCAAACATATTTAAATACATAGCAGCATAGACAATTAGTTTTACCTGAGCATAATTTTTTAGTTGGGCTTCATTACTTGGTAATGTCTTTTCCAAACAGTGATTAATAATTAACTGATCAATGCTACCAGGCAAATTTGCAGAAATAAATCTCCAAAGTTGGGAATATTTCAAATTGGAGCTGAAAAATTGGCTTAGCGAAATTAAATTGTCTAGAGAGTTTTTATAGTCAGACTCCTGATTTGAAATCTTTAGAGTTGCTTGACTTGAACTAATCTCAATTTCACATTGATATTTTACTATGAGAACAGCAGCATCCCAAAAACTATTAGCAAGGGGCAAAAGAATGTTTTCTTCACATTGATTTTGTAGTTGAAAAACAGTTTTAACTGCTTCATCCATTTCTGCATTATCTTCTTTTATCCTCCAAGAATTGACACCAACTTCTTTCATACACACAATATTCTCCTTGAAAACATTGTCCAACATTTCTAATACAATTGCTTGATAATTTAACAACTTGTCAGCAAGTTTCTCATTAAGTTTACCACATTCAATTTGTCTTAAATCAGATAGTAATGCTGTAATTTGGTTGCATGCTTGCAGTACAGATTTGCATTCAATATAAGTTTCAAGTTTTTTCACTTCCTCATGGTGTTTGGCAATTTCATTACACATTTTTAGAAGTACATCAATTTTTTGCACTTGCTCCAATGAGGAAGTGATTGTTTGTTGGGCAGTGGCATATTCCTGTCTGATTTCACCAACCTCTGTGTTAATATCTATGCCTTGTTTATATACTGCTACGACATCCCTGTGCAGTTGTAATGGCTTTGGTCTATCAGCAAGCTTCTCTGATAGATCCTCAGCATGTGCTATCACAAGACTTTTCAACCTACTCGAGTCCTCTTGTAGTTTGGGCAAGTCCTTAAGAAGTGATTCGAGATTAACAGGATCTTCGCATTCCATGGTGATAAGGTCACTACACCTATTGTCTTGAACACGGTTGATACTTTTATATTTAGTCTTGTTTACGTTGCACAGGACTAACAACTAACAAATAACAACTCTTAACAGACAAAACTGAACAAAACTAACCACATAACCACATAACCACACTAACCTATATTCGGCAGAAAATTGGGTCCGTATAGTGCTGGCCTCTTAGTCCAAAATGGCAACTACTAAATGTAAATAACAAATTGACCTAGTAAATAGTTCTATTTATAAATGAATCAAGAATTACTTCACTTAAACAAGAATTGCGGATTTCCGATTAGTTATTTAAAATTATTATTTTCTTATTTGAAGTGTGTGTTCTGGTGCATTCATATACGTTAATGTAGCTTAGAATCGGGCTTTAAAAACAGCTGATCTAGTTCGTGCTAATCGATACTTTACTCAATATTAATTTATATTAATAATTCCTCAATTATGAAGGAGATGATTGTGTATGGAGGAAAGTTGAGCATTTCTGTAATTGGCTTGTGCACAATATTTTATTCAGTCACAGATTTAATGAATTTCTTATCCAACCCAAATTATTACAAAGTTCATGCAAAAAGCGACAATAAAGTTAAGTGGACCTGGTCTTTGGTTGTGAATGCTGGATTACTAGCATTATTTGCACTGCAGCACAGTATTTGTGCTACATCTGAAGTTAAAGCAGCTTTTAAAAGATATGGGATGCAGGACATACAGCGCAGTGTATATGTAATTTTAACAAGTCTATCTTGCATAGTAAGTAATATTTGCTTCATGACATTATTTCAGATTTATTTAAGGAGTGTTATTTTACTTCAGGTTCTTGTTAAGTATTGGCATTACATCACTGCATGGAATCTGTGGTCTTTATCAATGGATAATCAGCTTATATTTTGGATATTCCCAATAATGCATGTGCTAAGCTGGTTATTTATCTACATTGGTACAATTTGCATGGACATTAATGAACTGGTAGGGCTGAAGCAAGTGTTCTACGCTATCAAGAAAGTACCTGACCCACTTAAGTACAAGACATTGGAATTGCAATCTCTATATGCACACATGCGTCATCCTAGTTTTCTTGGGTTTGTTATTATTCTCTGGTTTGTACCAGTGATGAGGTAATCGTTTCAGCTTCTTTTAAATAACATCTAAAGCATTATTATTTTCTAGATTGGACCGAATCTTACTGGCAAGCTTTCTTACATTATACATGTACTTTGCTTGGAAGACAGATGCATCTGATCTTGCTTATCAAAAAGTACAATTCCGAAAGAAATTCCAATAAACTGACTAATTTGATTTATATTAAGTAAACTGTGTCAATCGTATAAATCATAATCATGTAAATTATTTCATCTACAATAAATATTATAGGAGAATTATGACTAATTCCCTGATTTATTTCATCATTTAATTGGCGCGCTATCCCGCGAACGACTTGCGGCAACACTGCGACAAGTAGGCACGTGGCAGCACTGTATGCAATTCAAGAATGGCCGACATCATTCCCTACTGCATTTCCGTACGTTTCGCGATCTTCTACTTGATCGTTTCCTCTTAGTTGGAGCTCATTGTTTGTTCGTCAAGGGCTGAAAGAATTGGTGCACACGTTTCCTTTGCGCGAACTTAAGATTGCCCGATACACGACGATCCCCTTTACGTTCACAAGCAATTCCCCTTCTTCGTGCGTGCCAGACCTCGAGCGCTTCCTTAGAACCAGAATAGGTTTCGGGACCGGGATGTTCGCTAAATGGTAAAGAAAATGTGGGGAATATGCTATTGCTTCGGGTACCACAGCTGCAGCTACCCAAAGCAGCTATTTAGTTGGTTATGAGCTGTGTTCTGTGGTGTTTTGGTATTTTGCGACGTTGTTTTGCACGTTGTTGATGGTGGTTGAATGCATTTCTATTGATTTTCAGATAGTAATTTCTTAGAATGGCAGAGTTATGTCCAGACAATGATGAGATTGTGAATGCATTGGAGTCAAGCAATCAAAGTTTAGACCACAAACAAGACTGTGCAAGCCCTAGTCCTACTGAAAGCAGTGAGTGCTTCCTTGACCTTTTCACTGTGGATGGAATTAATACAATTCCTTATAGGCACCTCACATCACAATATTCAGCCCCTGTGTGAGCATCTGCAGCGTTTAAACAATCACCTAGATCTTGCCTGTGAAGAAGAGAACAACACCAACAAGTCTTCATTTTTAAGCAATTTGGGCTTAGGAGGAGCTGATGAAGCTGTTCAGCAAGATGAAGACTGGCAGAAATATGATAACAAATCTCTCAGTGTGGAGATAGCACCTGCATCAAATGTATGGCTGTATATAACGTTGCTTGCTAGCTGTTGTTTCATTCTTTTGTTTGCAGGAGAATTCATTTGAAGATTCCAATTTGATAGTGGTTAGTGATGCAATAACACCGCGACGAAAATACTCGTTTAAAGAAAATTCGCCCACAGGCAGATATCAGGTACTGTTTACTGTAATTATTTCTATAGCAACCAATATCCTGATAAATATGATGAAAATATTGAAAATGTATTAGTATTTGCTTTAGCATGTTGACTATGGAATGATTACAAATTAATCTTCTCTCTGATAAGTTGATTCTTATTAGCAGCATACTAAGGCTTGCACCAACTCTTATATTCTTTGTCGTTCTAGAGAAAACGGAAGCTCGAAAGAAGCGCTTCAAGCCCTTCGGAAAAGTTGAAACAACGACCAAGCTTTAAAGAAAGTACGCCTGCCAACATCACAGAATGGATGCAACAATTTCAAGTTAGTTGAGCGTTGTTTGGAATTGGTCTGATTAATCAGTTATTGCATTTTATAGCAATGGACGCATGCGGAGCGAATTCATGCCATAGACGAATTAATTGCAACTTGCGAGCCAGCGCAGGTGCGGCATATGATGGCTGTTATCGAGCCGCAGTTTCAGCGCGATTTCATCTCGTTGTTACCTCGTGAGCTCGCCCTTTCTGTGCTGGCATTCCTAGAGCCGCAGGATCTATTGCGCGCAGCGCAGACCTGTCGCAGTTGGCGCTTCCTCGCAGAGGATAATTTGCTGTGGCGCGAAAAGTGCCGAGCGATTGGCATTGATACAGTGCCGAAACGAAGGGCTGCGCGTGTGGCGAATACGACGCATAATTCGCCATGGAAGGCGGCGTACATGCGTCAGCATGCGATCGAAATGAATTGGCGCACGAAGCCAGTCCGTACGCCGAAGATGCTCAAAGGGCACGACGATCACGTCATCACCTGCCTGCAGTTCTGCGGTAACCGCATTCTGAGCGGGTCGGACGACAACACGCTGAAGGTGTGGTCGGCCACGACTGGCAAGTGCCTCCGGACGCTTGTGGGCCACACGGGCGGCGTCTGGTCGTCGCAAATGTCGGGCAGCACAGTGATCAGCGGTAGCACGGATCGAACTCTTAAAGTGTGGGATGCCGAAACTGGTACTTGTATCCACACTTTGCAGGGTCACACGTCGACCGTACGCTGCATGCATTTGCATGGACATAAGTAAATGAGGTAAAGCCCCTCGCAGGAAGCAAACCTTTTATCTATTGATGTTGTAGGGTGGTTAGTGGATCGCGCGATGCCACTTTGCGCGTGTGGGATATCGAAACAGGCGAGTGTTTGAATGTTCTCGTTGGCCATTTGGCGGCTGTTAGATGTGTTCAATACGACGGTCGACTGGTCGTCTCCGGTGCTTACGACTACATGGTGAAGGTGTGGAATCCGGAACGAGAGGAATGTCTCCATACGCTGCAGGGTCATACAAATCGTGTATACTCGTTACAGGTGAGAATCGAATTAGTCGGAATTAGCTTGCGGCTGGTGCTAGCGATGAGCGTGATGAACGATAGTAAAAGGTTTGAGCGATATTTGTCGAGTGAGACTCATGACTGGGTCATTCCGAATATCAAATGCTGATCAAAGCGTATCTGATTGTTGAACTTGGCACTTGGCCAAGAATGGGGCTATACGCAAATGCATGATGCATGATAACGAACTGAAATGACATTGTTTTAGTTTGACGGTGTTCACGTTGTGAGCGGGTCGTTGGATACGAGCATTCGAGTGTGGGAGGTGGAGACTGGTGCCTGCCGACATACCCTCATGGGCCATCAGTCGCTGACGTCCGGCATGGAGTTGCGCAACAACATCCTCGTCTCGGGCAACGCGGACTCCACTGTAAAAGTATGGGATATTCTCACTGGGCAATGCCTGTCGACGCTTTCCGGACCGTACAAGCACCACTCGGCCGTCACCTGTCTGCAGTTCAACACACGGTTCGTCATCACGTCTTCGGACGACGGCACCGTCAAGCTCTGGGACGTGCGTACCGGCGAGTTTATCCGCAATCTTGTCACGCTCGACAGCGGCGGTTCCGGCGGTGTCGTATGGCGAATTCGTGCCAACGAAACGAAGCTGGTGTGCGCTGTCGGCAGTCGAAATGGCACCGAGGAGACCAAACTGCTAGTGCTTGACTTTGATGTTGATGCTGCGGCGGCGGCGGCGGCGGCGATGGCCGACTCGTCGCCCGGCACCACGATAACTAGATAGTAACGGAATCGCCCGCGTGTGCTTTAATGGGATTCATATATTATTCACGTGCCTGACGTTGTTGTTCACGCGAAATTTATTTAGTGCATATTCTCATCATAGAAGCAGTATTTTTCTACGCAAGATTCAGCCACGCGACGCATCACAATACGAGGCAGAATGGCAGGACGATTTTTATCTGGCTGTGGTTAATTAAACGTAAATTGATATTACCATGCGAATTTCGGAGCGAAATCTCTCATTGTCTTGTATCGTTTCTCTCCTAGCCCACCTTCTACCCTACTGCAGCGCGCCGTAGATTATAAATACGCATAATTTTGTTGTAGAATGATAATTTTGTACAATCTCAAACGCGTCGATTCCTAGCCGTTTGAGATCGACAACCTTTACCACCTACATACACAATTCATTAGAGACTGATAATTACTAGGAATATGTAAGGATGAAACTCATTGCGGTGCGCGGCTCTCCTTGCCGGCACGCGACTAGAACTAAAGTGCTATAAGACTCGTCTACATACATTATATATTTTTGTAAAAGTACGAAACGACAATTCGCAACACAGGGAGGATCCAACATTGCGTGCCTGTGTGCGGGCTGTGTGTACCAGAACCTCATCTACCTTACGCTCTGCGAGAATAAACGAAGTAATTAAAAATCATTTCTAGATATATTTATCCATTTGATAATAGCCGATATTGCATACGCGTCACAGCGTTTACGAGTATTTTTTGAGGAATTTCTCATGGAACGCTCGGAATTTATCCAACATCGTTTTGAGCTTCTCCGGCTGAGGGAGAATCGTAGTACGGAAATGATATGTGCCGGGTTGTTGGCCAAATCCTGATCCTGGCACAATACAAATTCCAGTATCTTCGAGCAATTCGAAGGCATAGAAGGCGTCGGGGGCACGCTTAGCTGCCTTGGCTGCTTCAATCGCCTTCGCAGGCAATTTGAATTGTGGGAATGCGTACATTGCGCCTTGCACTGTATTGCAGGAGAAGCCTTCCATCGAGTTGAAAGCATCTTCGACCATCTTCGCTCGCAACTGTAATCGTTAAATGAATTGAATAACCATCATAAATGCATTGCTAATCTGGCAATTAGCTTACTTTCAATGAATCGAGTACAGCGTTTTTCTCAGCCATAAATGATTTGTAGCTCTCGTCGCCCTCACGTGGTGGATTGACAACGCAGTCCATGGTTGCCTGGCCAAGAACGGTTGGGCAGAGCATAGCACTGATTGCTTTCAGGTACATGGCTTTTACATCGGGACACATATTGATCACTTCTACGTAGCCTCCGCGTAGACCGCATTCGCCCATGTAGCCCTTGGAACAGGACATGAAGCTGGCGAGTTCCATTTGCGAATAGGGTTCGCCCATCTCAATGAGCACTTTCTTGAACGAATGGAATTTTGAGCCTTGGGCATACACGTTGTCCTGGTACACTTCATCGGCAAGAATAAACAACTTGTTCTCGTGCGCGAATTTAATAATCTCAATAATATTCTCCTTGGTGAGTACCTGTCCCGTGGGATTGCCGGGGTTGATCACAACAATAACTTTGACGTCGTATTTTGAGCGAGCCTCTTGAATGGATCGCTAAAAAGAAATCAATAATTGCACTATTCGGACAGAATTCGCAATTTACCTTTAGCTCAGCAACATCCAATCCCCAGCCGCGCGATTCATCCAAATAGTAGCCGATTTGGCCCAAATCAAATTCGGCCAACGAGGCAGAGTAGAGCGGGTATTGGGGAATTGGAATCATCACGCCCACTGGTTTTGAGTTTTTCGGATTGATGAACAATTTCAGAATGTTTTTGATGCCGTCGCTGGCTCCTGCGCTCAGGATCACATTCTGGTAGTCACATGGCACGCCGCCGTCACGTCTCGTGATATATTCAGCCGCATGTTTGCGTATGAGCTCAATGCCAGGAGAATCTGTATACGATCCTGCGGAACCTCCTCTGCATCCGCTCAGAATGTCCTTCGCCTTGCGCCTAACGTCAGACGGAAACCGAGTGTCGTTCATCAACTCCGGATACGTGACCAACGCCAGGACCTGTCGGATGAAGGTGATTGGTACCTGGCCCATAGCATGGCAATCTCCGATATTAGCCTTGATGACTTCCTTAAACGGTTTGCTTGCGCCCTGCACAAGGACAATGAATTTCTCATAACGACAATTACATAAATCCGCAAACGAGTTTCACGCTTTATATTTAGAATGCGACAAATGGAATGCAAATGAAATGCAATTGCGTTGCGCTATCTTAATAGATGGAAATTACGTTATCGCTTGGATAATTGAATGATCAATACAGTGTCGTGTTGTCACCTTTTCAAGTTCCTTTTCGATTTCGCCGGCGCGTGCCACGAGTGGACCGCGTACAGCGTACTCCATCGTCTTGATGTTGGGGTTGAGGTCCTCTATGGCAAGACATCTCTTCGTGGCCATCGTTCTCACGGAGGTTTTCACTAAGCACTGCTCGCGGTCGAGTGGCAAATGCAGCTGCCTTGATCGCCCCCATTCTCCGTTGGCCCGGATGGGCGTGCGTCGTAAACCGGTGCGCCAGGCGATGGCAACGAAGTTTGGTTGTGCTGGAAACATGCTCGGTTTCCGTTTGTTATCGTAGCGATGATTTAATGCGTCTTGATAAGCTGATGCTGCTACTGATCACGCTCGCTCGCTCCTGGTTTATGTAATCAAACGACACCGCACGGCGATTACTCACTACCTTTAGAGCGCTTCCCGTCTCAGCCAAACCTAAAAGTGCACTGCGCTTTAATTTCATCTACACTAGCCCGCTGCCTTTTGGACCGCCTGACTATTGTGCAAACAACACACGCGAACCAATTCGGCTAAATGCATAGCTATTTTTTAGTTTTATTCGATCCATATGTCAATAGGTTATCATACTGCTTCTCCACTCACATTAACCTTCATTGGCGTTCACTAGCACTAGGGGACGTCCCGTTTGAGGAATATTTCGCAAAAGGATTACAACAAAATTGCTGTATTTATGGCTTGCAGCAAATGCTTGAAACCTAACTTTATCATATTATATAACATAATTTCACACCAGTTCAGTACTCTTATGATTCAAGTGGTGGCAAATAAATACAGCAATGCCTTAGCAAATTGGAATATTTCAGAGCCTCCCAGTTTTGACTCACCATACAGTCTATCAACAAATGTGATCGGCACCTCACCAATTGTATAATTAAATTGCCTTGCCCTAATAATCATCTCCATCTGAAATACATATCCTTTGGATACACAATTAGCAATCAAGTTCTCCAGGACATTCTTCTTGTACAATCTGAATGAGCCAGTCAAGTCACTGGCACCAGGTCTCAGTAATAGCTGAGTTAGGAAATTGGCGCCTCTTGAGACTAATTTGCGTTTAAAATCCCATCCATATACGCCGCCTTCACCAACATATCTTGTGCCACTTACTAAATCCAAGTCCTTTGCTTTTTGTGTTGCAATGAACTGAGGAATTGCTTTTGGCTGTAAATTGACAATATGTTAGGTCTATAATTCAGATGTAATACAGACTCACATGGTGACTTAGATCAGAATCCATGATAATTATAAAATTGCCAGTGGCATGCTTCATGCCATGAATGTAAGCCGTACCTAGCCCAAGCTTCTTCTCCCTTGGACATAGTTGAATCTTTGTTTCTCCATATATTTTCTGGAGCTGCTTTGCAGCATCCTGAGTTCCATCTGGAGAGCCATCATCAATAATAATCACTTCATATGCATAGCCACTGAAATCAGAAGCTGTACAAGATGCTCACGATTATCAAATGGGTGCTTACCTCTTATCCATGTATTTCATTATTAAATAGATTATAATTGGTAAATTCTCAACTTCATTATACGTAGGTAATAAAATGGAATACTTATCAGTCATGTTCCGGCTGTTTTGATGTGGAATGATGTGGAAAAGACAACAAAAAAATATCAGCTGACGTTTTAACCTCAATTGTGATCTATGCACATACCAAATGACTCGCTTTTGAATGCTTATATCTCTAAACCTATGAAACGTAACAAGTATATCTTCTCAGTGATTATAAACAATTTAATCTACTTTCCAACGGTCTAAGATTTATTTCCACGTCTTCTACGATTTTTGCGAAATTAAAATAAATATTAGTGCCTAATAATCAACTTCTCACGATCATAACTTATTATCTACTTGATCAAATTTTACCAAACCTTCAGCAATCATTAAACTCTTACAGAGCTTTCTTTTGATGTATAAATGATTTCTTCATCTTATCATTTACTATCTCTATCTGGTATTATTCGTTCTATAATTTGTGTACTTATCTTATGTTCCCATATGACTTATCATTAATACTTACAAATTAATCATTTGCTGTTCAATTTGTTCTAGGGTTAAGCAAGCCTATCAGCTCCACATTGACCTGTTGAAATTGTGAGCGTTGTTTGAATTGCCCAGGAAAACCAAATTACCTCTAGAGCACAGGTAAATTACTAAGAGGATCACTACTTACCACCTTGGATTTGAACAGTGGCTTCAGTTTTCACTGCTTGATCATAGACCACTTGGTATCCTTGAAGGATGGCAATATAATACTGCATATTGCACGTTCAGAATGCCCTGTTCGTATATGCATAGTTTGCCAGCTTGCAGTATCTCCTTTTATCCAACAAGATGTTATTAGATCGCGTCGTGCTTGTGCAGATATTGCTGTGCAAGCCCTGTCGTTCACTACGTAATGAAGAACAGGGTGTCTATTGTCTGGAAGCAGAGGATTCCTACATAGCACTCACCTCCTCTGAATCCTTCTTCTCAGTGAGTACCACCTTCCTGAAACTGCCTTTGTCAAACACTTTAGTGGTGTGAAAATCAATTACAAACCTCGACCGAATTATGGACTGTAAATAAGAAGCAGACACAAAATTGACCAATGCACTACAAACCAAACCAAACCTTATACGCTACTATTACTTTCCATCACTTCCGGGTAAGACTGAACCAGACTATTAGACTGTTATTACCAACCAACCGTTAACTACCGTTATTAAACCGTTAAAGCAATAATTAGTTTGAAAGTTTTCAAACATTTGAGATGGTGTTACTTCTTGGTGTATTTACTTACTTTTT
>JARJDV010010767.1:0-17284 GCA_030264675.1 Anaulacaspis nigra | reverse complement strand
CCCCCAGAGACTGAATGTGCTGGAAATCTATAACCCTATTTGCATCTGATGGTTCTAAATGTGAGATGTGTTTATTTCAATCTAACTATTCGTGTTTATACTATTTTGCATCCCACGTGCATTCAGTTATTTTTCAAATATACGCATCAAAATGTCAATCACATAAAAACGTCTCAGAGGAGTAGTAAGATATATAAATCCCATTTTAGGGGTTACTCACTGCTGAAATCCTTCGTGAAGCTGTTGTTGTGGCTTGAACTGCTTGACCGTGTAACTTTGTGAAACTTCTATAACAAAAATATAAACCGAATCAAAAGTGGATTCACACAAAACTGAAGAGATTCCTAAAATTCATATTTAACATATCAAAATATTTTTATTATTAGTGCGTAATCAGTAACAAAAAGTAAATTTCTGATTTATGCGAAAAAGAAATCTAGAATTCTTGAGTACGCACAATGAGCAATTTTCTTGTTGAAAACCAGCAGCACATAAATCCTTCAGTCATCCTTCATTGTTTTAAACGTTAAAAATGATTAGTCAAACATAATTCCACGTAAAAAATACCGATACCCAACGACATTGAGGCTTTAATAACTAGCGTCGATACACGTTAGGTTTTTTAATGATAATGCTCGTTGTGCGTGTTGTTTGCTGCAATTTTCCACGATTATTTTTCAAATATTCAAACGTACGCTACCTGTTATAATAATAAAAAATACCGAACGCCACAAAGTAAATGATGCACATCGGAATTGTGGCACATTCAAGGCGTGTAATTTTTTATTGAAAAAACGTGTGATGCACATATAAAAAGTGCCAATCCGCAGGTATTCTATTTCAAAATCATGCATTTTACGCGCCGTCTATCGGAACACGTTCGACTTTTACCGATTTACGCATTAAGAGAGCGACGCATTAATAAAACTTAATTGCGACTCACGTATTGGTAGCGGCCGGATGGTTGGCTAATAAGTTTTCCGTGTAGGATATTTGTACAAGTTAACTATGCGTGCAGTCGCGCACACACATATTATGGAGGTGAGTGAGTGCATGCGCCAACTCAGCGCGCAAATGCAAGTGCGCTCTTAGTGTTTTAATTTATTTTTCGCCTCGTCGTCGTTACGATTAGCATGCGTGAAGTGAGTGCAACACTGCACGGCAAAAGCACGGCGATTGCGAGATTCCCATTGCAGCAGCACGCCAACTCGTCGTGCGTTATTATTTGCACATACCATAAATAATGCTGCGATGACTGATTGTGCTGCACTTCTCAACGTTGTGCACGCACATGCACTCGTCAAGAAGGAGCAGGCTAAATTATAATGAACGTAGGCCGCTTGCTGCAGTTGCTGCCAGCTTGAATGCTGCATGCATCGCGCGCACGTCTGTATTAGATGTACACCTTCCTTCTTCGGTGCGTTGCATTACCGACGCGCCATTTACATAATTACGGACTTTTTCAGCTTTGCGCAACGCTTACCACCATCCCGCATCTCACATGCTTTTTGCTTCGTTTGCACCGCGTACGCACAAACGGCAACGAAATTGCATTTTGCTGCTTCAATTATCGATATTAAATCGGAATCGGACGCAGAGGCGGTATGCGAGCCACCGACTTCGATTTAATCATGTTCGCAAAGACGCGTCAGCCATTCGGGCACCTGACAACTTGATTTTCGCAAATTAAGGCGTGGGAAATTGCCGCGCTTTAACTCAATTTTTTTTGCGCGCGCGCACATATTCAATTAGCCTGCGTGCGTAGTTTTGTTTCGTTTATTATGTTCGATTCGTATGCGGTCATAAATCACGTGTTCGGCTGTGTGTTTGTTGTTGTTATCAATTTGGCGCAATAAATCAAAGCGAAAGTAAAGATTTGCCGGTGCGCGAGCAATCAACAAGCGACCGCGTGCGCCGCCGAGGCAGGCAAATGACGGCAGATGGGGGCCGAACGAATGCGAATGTGCGAGGTAGTAGCACTAGCAGCAGCAGCAGCAGCCGCGTGTTGTGCACGCGCGTAAATTTATCGCCCAACGCCACGATCGCAATTAACGCACTTTTGATTTGTATACACATACAGCTATGGCGGCGGCACCGATCCCCGGGGGTGATTTATCGGAATCGCTTCGTGCGTCTTTTCCTGCTACTATGCTCGAAGGATTATTCGTCTTACTGTTATTATAAGTACCTACACTGCATGTGCATACGGACAAATTAATCGAAGCTATAATTTATTGAAGATTAATAACATTTCTTCGAGGAAAATGCATTCTAACTCTAAGATTCCAAACAATAAGTTCTTCTGTCTTTCTATTAGCGAATGCGGGGGTGGGTGATTCATTGAAATCCCTATTGCTTTATATAAAATACAGCGCGCTATCTAAATTTTTCTTTAAAAATTCCAACACGTTTATCCATGTCTTTTTTATTATGCGGATGCAGACATTTCAACAGCGCGCACATATTGCAAGGAGCATCTCTGCTGACAATACGGAAGGACGAATAGCACGCGGAATGTAAATCGTATCGCTGGAAAATGCTAATGAGAATTGTTTTAAAAGCGTCGACGACGTGTTTACAACTGTGTCGTTCGATTTAATGTCAACGGCGATCGGCATCGCTATCAATTTAATGCGCGAGCCGTTTTATGTGTCGGCCGTTTGTTGCAGTTGTTGTTGCGACTGCTGCCTGTTCTTCTTCGCCGGCCGCTTTATTACATCGCTCGCGTACGTTTGTATCGCTCATGGTCAGCCGCGAAATGAACACGATACGTGCGCATATCTTATTCGGCGCTCGCACAACATGCAATCAATGCGGAAAGCCGGAAAGAGGGCATATTTTCGTGCTCAATATAAATGGTCTTTTCGCCGGCAATGAATACAATGATAATAGCTTTGCGCGCAATTGAATTGCTAAATTATTTCGAATATGTCTCTATTCTCTTCGAAAATTCAATTTACAACGATGCGAATAATTTCCAACGTTTTCAAATCGCTTGCCATTATTTGCATCATCCTAATTAAAGGGTGATTTCTTTTTCTCAACCTGCCGCTTGCACGCTGCCAGCCAATACGAAATTGTGCATTAAGTATGCATTCAATGTGACCCGCTTTTCATATCCGGCGAAACAATTCCGTACGTAAAAGGTAATTGTAATGCATCAGTCTGTATACTTATGCACGTGCAAAGGCGGAGGACACGTCGATTTGTGTCGATTAATAATTGAAAATCATTGGAAAACAATTGCATGTGAAACGTAGGGGAACGTTCGTTACGTAATTTCATTGCAATGAAGTAAAACGTATGCAACCCCCTTTGGCCTAGTACGAATTCGAATTATAATTAAGCGTTAATTAGTGACATAATAAGCATTCCGATAATAAAATAACGACACAACGGGTACGTCCAATTGATTGGACATGATAAGAGACTTGAGGCATGCAATGCGCTCACCATGTGCGTGTGATAAGCGCGTATCAACGAGTGGGTGGCAATTGTTCATGTGTGTGCACGCGCGACGTTCAAGAAAAACGAAAAATGAGTACACGTTCGAACATTTTCATAATGCATATACACGTTGCACGAATAAAAAGAGCGTGTGCTTCGCGTACAAGAACAAGAACAACGTAACAAAAGCACGCTCAAAGCTCAACGTAAGTCAAACTGAAATGCGAGCAAAACGCGCACCGACGGTGGTGGTTGCGTTGCACGTTATTACCATCGTCGTAGTCGTAGTCGTTGTTGGCGCACTGCGTTTTCTGTTTGCCTATCGATGCACGATATTTTGAAAAGATTCCAATACATTTTGCATTTTACACATGTAAACCTTAAATGTACTACGACTTTGAAAGTCGTCCAAACGAAATTATCAATTCTAAAAATACACGTTGAGATAAATTGCGGCAACTTGTATAAAATCCCATTTTATCATCGAATTTCTAAATTTCCAATTTCGAAATGCAAACATAACTGGAATATTAAAAGCGAGCGCAAAGTAATGAATGCATGTAGATGAAGTATATCAGCGCGCAAAGGCTTCGAATGCGAAAACGTATGGGAAAGCAAAGGATTATGCGAGGATGCATTTTCGATGAGAATTATGAAGACCACCTGAATATAAAAGGTAATTATCTGCGTATTGTGATCGTAAATCAGCGCACGCACTGCGAGCTAAGCTGCAAGACACTTATTATAATATATAGTCAGCGTATGCGATCGAGTGAGCTCTCCTCTGCTCATGCTATTGAACAGCGATCAGCCGGCACGCTCTCTTGTTGCTGTTGTTGCTGTTGTTTCAAATTTGTTTAAATCTTTGCCGACACAGCCAAACATTTGTTATCAAACAGCGCGAGCAGCGTGCTCATTTTCATTCGTGCATTTGCATACAGAGACGCATTAATCATCTGCGTGCAGCACTCGGCTTGTTAGCATGCTGAAGATGTGTAGATGCACTACATCATTACAGGTGGTTATTAGCAACTAGACAACGAATTATTGCTTAGAAATAAATTATTTGCACGCGAATAAATCGCGATTGAAAAATTGCGAGTCGCTCGAAAAACGCTTTAAAGTGTGCTGTGAAAGTAAACGTAATTTTAATTGGAATCTTTTTTTGCCCGCAAATAAGCTAACCGCAAAAATAAGCAAAATAAAAATTGGAGTAAAGTTGAAGCGTTCAAGCGTGCTGCCTGCCCGGATATGAGGCAGCGATAAGAAAATTTCGCATTTTTGTGCACTCAAGAAACACGGCCGGCCACTCTTCTCGTCTTGATCGTTCGTTCGTTAACGTTGGGGCTTTCAAGGCGTAATCTATGTAATTAAAAGCACGAAGACATCATCAGCACAATACGGCGCGGGGTGCTCAATGTGAACCAACCAACACCGCAAAGAACTTGTTATTATCGTAGGTAGTGCGAAATTAAACGAATGCAGCATCAATTTATAATTATTAATTTGTCAACGACGGAGACGGAGCCGCCGATTATTAATTGCGTTTTAATTATCACCCGGTCTCTGGCGTTTTTGTGTGCATTCGCAATTAATGACGAATGCAAAAAGGGGGTGTGCTGCTACTGCTTGCTTGCTTGCTGTTCCTGCTGCTAGTGCCGCATGGCGCGCGAAAATTCTGCGAATAGAAATTACCGCTTTTATCAAATTGTTTATGCACTTGCCGCCCGGCCAGATGCAGCGTCATCATCGTCATCATCATCATCGAATTATAATTGAGACAAGAAGCGCACAAATCACCCACGCGAGGCGATCGCAAAAAAGATATTTGCAGACGACGTGCGCAGCGCGCACTAAAAGTGCCACGAGTGTCAACGCGAGCGAAGTATCACAATTAAGCGCGTCATGGCTTTGGTATCCTTGTCGTCCTTGCAGGACGAGACGAGCGGCGAAAACAACCACGGGGCCAGCTGGTGGATGGCAGCATTGCAGTAACAAGTTACAATGTGGGGCGGCTAGTGCGGCACACGTACACACACGTAAATTGTGTAAAGTAGCGGTATCATCGAGGAGCAAACTCGCTAACTAATTTTAAACTAATTTAATGTGCAAATTGCCGCTAATCGTGCCAATAAAGAGAGCATAATTCATGAACGTATGTCCAGCGCGGCGCGCTAATGCAATATTGCTAAATACGTTGAAATTTTACAAAAAATCCATTAAGTAATTATTTAGCGCGGCTCGCTACTTGTTTACACGTTGTTGATATGGTAAAAACACTCTAATATGGGGAAACACGCGTAATGAAAGCGAAGACGTGTCGAAAGCAAAACGATTGGAAAATTAATTAATTATTGCTGGCGGCTATCACGACGCCCGACTAATTAATTGCGCTTTGTGATTTACGGCATTGCGTTAATCATTACTTCATTTAGATGCACAGAATAAATAAAATCTATAGACCCCAATATCTGAGGCCCTTACCTTGCAGTTAGCCAATATTACTAAAGTTGCTCAAACACCAAGCTCCTGCGGAAACTTTGCAACATAAGGAAAAATACTTAATAAACAATCAAAGACATAGAAACCCAATTAGACATAACTTGATCCAACTTTTCACCCAGTTATTACGCAGATAAATATTGTTAAAGCGGTAGTTGCGAGTTGTGAGTAAAAGTTAAAACATAACTTTCCACCCTTCACTTTTCTCGTAAATCCTGTTACGATTATTACCTAATAGCCGGGGCTGTAAAACAGCAGCACGGTGAATGCGCACGTGGCAGTGGCATGGGCGCGAGACAATGCGAGATACGCTCAAACTTGTTATAAAACCACTTATTTAAGCAGCGCACTTAATTCCACTTGTTATTTAATTAATGAAGTGTTAAATCTCCCCGCGTATGCGCGCGAAATTTTTATTTTCCTTACTCGTCCCGCTTTTAGCAGTTTTCACGTGGCGAGTGCAAGTAACGCACATTTTTTTATTTTTTTTATTATTGCCAACTTGCTAATTCAGCGAGTTGCAAATAAAGCGAGGCGTGCCGCCCGAAACTAAATCAACTTTAACGGTTTCACCGCGCGCGGTCGTTCGTTTCACTCTTTTTCGTGCCACCCCCCATTGATGTGCGCTCTCGGTCGTCGTGGAAGAAGACGAGCCTGAAAGCGGAAACAAAGAAGAAACACGACGAAAAAAATTGGCCTAATTTTAAACGTACGCGCGCCAGAGTTGTAAACATCATAAACTCATAAATACCCTTAATGTCTCGCCTTCGTTTTTTCTCGCGTCAGAGTTCCTCGTTCTTGGAGAATCGAAGAAAGTTTGTTTGAAAAGTATCAGTTGTAGTAAACAAGCAATTAAGCCAATAACAATAATTGATTTTATCTTCTATCTTTCTCCCGCACCCATTTCGCCTTCTTCCTGTTTTAATTTCGACTTTGTGCGTTATCCTTGCGGACGACAGCACGGTAGACAGAAAAAATGGACGAACGAGTAAAGCTGTCGTATCCGCATGCGACAACTCTTGCCAGTCACGTCCTAATCCCGACGTTATCCTGGCGTGTGTGTGCGTCTGGCAGGTCCGTCGGTGACCTGAGGTGACCTCGGAGGTAAGACGCACCCGCCCAACCCCTCACACCCCCGCCCGCGCCCGGTACGCGCCGGCCGTGCGGCAAATGTGTGTGCGCGCCTTTTCCCACCCCCCAAACGTACGCGCGCGTTAGGTCCTTACACTCGACGGGCTCTCTCTAGACGGCCGTTCAACCCCCTACCTCGCCGCCGGCGGCGGCATGCGAATCGACAGCGCGTCAATTAATGCAACGCATGTGGCCCCGGAAGTTGTAAAATTTATCAGCAATTACCATCCGCCCGGAATGATTATCAATTAATTGATAATTAAAAGCGCGTTACACGGGCGGAATAATATTTGTTTATCCGCGCCGGGCATTCGCAATTTGTACAAATGCATTCTAGGCAAATGCGCGTTTAAATGGAAGAAATTTTCCCAGCAGAGTGCACGTCGTCCTGGCGCTCCTGAAGGATAATACGCAATTAGAATGCATAAGAAGTCATCAACAGTAAAGTAAGACCGTCCGCGATAAGGCGTTTGGATTGGCTTGGCGCACAGGAGAGGATGAATGCCGTGTGCACACACACGCGGAAGAAATTACGCTTGCATTCTGCAGCAGCAGCAGCAGTAGCNTTCGGCGGCAGCAGCAGCAGCAGTAGCAGCAACGGCGGCGGCGGAGGCGGCATGGGAACGCAACGCTGCACGCGGCCGAAGAAGAAGAGCGAAAACCGACTCTCGTGGGGGATGATGTAATTTACCAGACGAACTAATGCACGTACTGCTTTATATCTTGGCGGCAGCGGCGTGCACGCCGGAGAGTCGTTTTGCGCGCGCGAAGGGGGTGGTCGGGTATGAATGCATGCACATGCATGCGGCCGTTGCAAAAAAGGAAAGGAAGAAAAAACACACGCCGCCCCATTGTTTGAGCGCCGCTGAAGACTAATAGAAGAAGCGCATGCCTTTGAACAGTAATTAGTTTTAAGTTTCCGTCCGACGCGCACCGCGCGCTCAGCTTACAAATGCGCGAGTGGCAAATAAATAAAATTGATACAAAAAGGAGCGCACGAAACGAATATCTTCGCGTCCTCGGAGGAGAGAATGTTTGAGCGCGCCCGCAATAGTGTTGATTAAACGTATTAAGCTAATACATTCATTCATCTAATTACACGCCCCATTGTTTACAACTTCCTGCTCGTTGTTGGCGGCGGTGGCGACGGCGAAACAAAAGAATCGAGCAAATTGTTGTTGGTGCATTTCGCTGCCTCGACACGACGACGACGACGATGAAGCAACGCGCAAATGAATGGCCCCCGCCGTTTACTGCGGCGACGGTGGCGGTGGCGGCGAGAGAGGCGGCCGGCTGCTGATGATGAAGAAGACGAAGACGAGGAAGAAGAAGCGTTATGTATGTGCCATTCAGGCACGCGTCTGCGCGCCCCCCAAGAAGTGCTTGCTCTTCGTGCAGCAGACACAACGAACAACGCGTGCTCGCGGGCCGTAATTATCGATGTTACTCTTGGAACAGTTAACCCTCTCCGCCATCCATCCATCCAAGCCCCCAACCCACGCGTTTCCGCTTCATTCTCCGCCGCCGTCCGTTTGTTACAAAACGTCACACTTGAATTCTAACAACTTCAAGTCTAATCTCTTCGTTCCGCTCGACTATCACGTAGTTATCCATGTTTATTGATTCAACTTTAGTCAATATTCAAAATTTCCGCCTCAAGTGATTGATTACACTTCGAAACAGTCCAATTTTTGCGCGATTTGTGCAAGTCGTTCACGATTCGAATGCACATCTTCATGAAATTGAATGGAAACGTTCGGCCTCTTATCAAACAACCAACTTTGATCATTAATTGATGTCGTAGCGAAATGTGTTTTATGCGGTGGGTTAATGGAGATTGGACTTTCAGGTCCGTCTAATGTTCCAAACTTAATTAACCGTTTTGTAGCCGCCGCCGCCGCCGCCACCGCCTTCGAAGGGTGCTGGTGACGCTGCTGCATCGGAATGCATTCGCCGGCGGCATCGCCACAAGTGAGAGGCGCTTACGCCTCCATAGACTCGAGAGATTGTGTTTTAAGGGGCTTTGTGAACAAATCCGTCGGCATTATGCTTAAAATATCGGCGGCGCGATGTGACCCGGGATCTCTTCGCATAAGGATGCGGGATAAGATTGCTGCTGCGGCAGCACATGGCTTCGGATATTAATGGCAAGGCACAAAAATCAATTAAGTTCGGGATATATATTCACGAGTTGTGTGAATACGTGAGACGAGACGAACGAAGAGGGCGGCTGGATTTTCGACGCGATGAGTGGATATGCGCTGAAACTATAGCCGATATTTCGACGAGTACCATGCATTGGAACAAAGAACGAAACGAAACGGATAAAAAACGAAAGGGGAGAAAAATTTCGTCCGTAATTATCCATCGCTCGCACGACTCGTTTTTTGCGCCGCCGCTCTCCGCCTTCTCCGCCGGCGAATTTTTTTCACGTTTCGGCGGCGCGCACAGAGCGCGCGATACTTAGGGAAGTGCGCCGCAGCGTTTTACGATTTGAGCGATTTTTTTGTGCGAATGCATTTCTGCGTTGTAATCCATGCCGAAAACGGATGGATTTTCGCAGTGCATGCATGCGCATAGGCGAGACGAAAAAATGATCGAAAGATTGAGTTTTTTCGCGTGATGCGTCGCAATCGGGGGGCGGCGGCGATGCCAATGTATGCGTACGTGTGTCGGCGGCGCCAGTAGTGGTTGTGCGCGCATTCGGAACGAGGAAACATCGCGTACAAAAGCGTGCTCGTCAAGCCGTCGGCGAAGAAAAAAATAACGTGCACGCCGCATACAAACACACACATACGCAGTCAACAAGCGTCGCGACGCTCCTTATCCCGTCTGCGTGCGTGTCGAAAAGAGACGCACGCGACCCAAGTGCGCCGCAATGCGAGAGACGCGCAAGGCAAAATGCATCGAACAGGGGAATTCGGGAAGGATGCGTGGTGGGTGGTTGGGAGAGGGACAGTGACGACTACGACGGCGGTGGCGGCGACGGCGACGACGAGGTTAGGCTTGTTGTTAGAACGCTGCCTGCCGGTGCCAAAGAGAGACATAACGGAAAAGAGAAGCGGCTAGCCGCCCCCGCAAACCCATACCCCCCAGACGGGCCTATCGACCGGAGAGAGAAAGCCCGGACCTACCGCACACTCTGCCCCACTGCACCCGCATCGACCCGGTCCTAGCACACGCACGTATTACACGTTACCGCCGCCAGCGGGAAGACGCGCGACGCCTCAATGTTTTCGGGAAATGCAATCCGACCGATTCGCCTCATCCCCACCGAGCCCTCCCCGATGACGCACAAACAGCGCCTGGCGAAGCAAAAACAAAGCAGAAACACGCAGTGAATTGATGTTGTTTACAAGTAATTATTTTTTAAATCTTGAAAATAATAAACTCCCCTGCCGCCAGCCGGAAAGGTTTATGTGCTTATTAAGTAAGCAAAGTCCTGCGTATCCCGCAGGACAAACAGCGGCTAGAGTAAAGCTCTCTTCATCTCTTCTCTCTTTTGTTGTTTATACGTTTATAGTCCATAACTAATAATATTTGTGTCTTGGCGTACTTTTGTGTGCTACCATTTCCTTTTCTCCCCCGTTTTCTTCGTATTCTTTATTCCGGGCGTGCTGGAATAACAACAAGCAAACCGCCGCACGCCGACGAAGCGCGCCCATAACATAAAGAAACTTTTCCTCCAAGTTTTATAGGTTTTTCCGATATATTCCGCGAAAGGCATGCGAACCGTGCCAGTGTATGCGCCTCTCTTCTTATATCAGTGAATCACGGACGGAATCATGCGGGTGGATTTCAAGGTGCAGCTGGGAAGGACGAGCGCATGCAAGACTCACGTTCCAATTTCACCGCATGATATATACGCTCCTTCGCGCGCGCACTGCACCAAACAACACAGACCGACCGCCACCAACCGCCTCCGCCAACGTGTAGTAAACAACCGCGTGCACAAATCGTCTAGCGTCGCGCTGCTGTTGCCGCACTCACCTTTGCCAAATCGAAAATTTCCAGCGCGCGGCCTTCTTGACTTAAATTATCGAATTTACTCAAAATTCCATCTCGAAATGAAGCGTGTACCGGGAATTCGTTATACGTACGCGTTATCGAAAAGCGTGCTCTACTGGCCTGCTGCTGCTGCTGCGCTGCTGCTAGTGTTGTTATTGCACGGGTGCATCACGATGCGCTGAAGATGCTATTTTGCATTTCGCATGCACGCACCCATTCGCCACCACAAAAAGCGAACGCGAACGCGTCGTGCCTGTCGTCGTGATGGTATCGACGCTCTACGACTTTGCTGGTGCGGCTGCTGCTGCCTTCAGCCCGAGGATTTCCAAGAAGACGTTGGCATTATATTTCGCCCCGGCATTATATTCTTCGTGTATCACACACACGTACCGTACGTGCCGTACACACAATTTGGTCGCACGCGAAATATGCAATATGCAAAACATCCACGTTTGAGAGAGGAATTATTCGTTGGCCAGCATTCTTATCTATTTATAACTCGCTGTTGGATATCGGATAAGTGATATCGAGCCGCAGAAGGAAGACTGGCGAGTGCGCGAGCGCAATCTCCTTGCAAAGAAAATTATGAAATGTATTAATACTAATAGGCGCACGACGCGAACGCATCGGCGAGTATATAAACTACGCCAAGTTGTGTTTGTGTGTAATGGGAAAAAGTGCGAAACAAATGTATGCAAATGGGATACTGCTGCTGCGTATCTCGTCGAGTGCGGCCGGCCCACGCTTCGCTATTGTCGACTGAAAAATCTAAACGCGCGCGTTTTCGCATTATTCACAACGGCCGCATCCACTTTCCATTCGCGGATGGACGTTTAGACGTGCGCGCGCGAACCGACGAACGAACGCGCTGATATTAACAACAAACATCAACGTCATTTAAACGTCAGAGAACATGCAATAAAACCGAGAGACAACTATTTTCAACGCATTATTAATACGTTTCATAATATTTAACTTATCTGGAGATTTCGACTGCATTTTATCTCGACTTTGATCCGCAAAGAACGCGTGCAAATGTTTCAGATGTGCATCACGGAAGCAAAACGTAAACATCTTCCAAATTGCTTCCGGCTGACGGCGCCAACGTCTTTTCCCTGCCGCTGCCACGCTTGTTCGTTTCCTTTCGCCCGACGCCAGCAGCCACCCCACGTTTTCACATATGCACGCATAACTTTTCATCCAGACACCCGCCGCAGCCTACCCGAACACGACAGGCACTCTCACCACCTGTCGACAAGATCCGCGTGTAATTACCCACGCGCCCGTGACCGAACCGCCCCCAATATTAAATTGCTCAAGCGATTCACATATCGTCGAGCAACGTATGCCAACCTCAGATACTTTCACGTTGAAATTTCATCTTCCGAATTGCGCCGGTATAATTTTATAATCAAGCAGCAACAACCTAATGAAAAAGCAAAGAATAAAAATTGCTGTGTCCTACCTTAATTCAGTTTCCGCTGATCGCACGTCCAACCCCACTTATGCAATTCCACCAGCTACTCAATGGTGGTGCAATTTTCATCTGAAAATAGAACAAAACAAACGTTAAAATTGTATCAAGGCAAACAAAGCATACACAACATAGCGAGAGAGATGATCAGTAAACACAAAAAGCAACCGCAAACGACTAAGAAAAATTGACCCAATTTCATTCTTCGTCTAAGATTATTTCAAAGCCTGTCATCTCGCTGGTGGTGGAGGATAGGAAACGTTGCGCATCCATTAGATCCATATTTTATTCTAAGTAGATGACAAAAGGCTGCGGCAATAAACCACAGGTGAATATTGCATGCTACATTTAGCCGCGTGGCGTAAAAAAAGTGAGCGCGTTCTCTTGCCGCGAGCATCGCTCAAGTCCAAAAGGTAGGCAGAGGAGCAAGCGCGATATGATAGCCGACGCAACGCAGCAGCGAGCCGAGGTGTTGTCTGTCGGTTCGTGTTTTGCGCTGCGGGCTTTGTTCCTAATGTGCAGCTATTTATCTTGGGACGTTGAAAAATGACTCGCATTACAATTAATACGTGACATGATGTGCAGCTTCCTCTCTAAGAGCTGCTGTTTACATGTATGTTTACTGTTATCTTTGGCGCATCTTCCACCGTAATGGGCGGACGCGAACACATTGCACCGAGGCGCAACAGCCGCGTATGCATTATACGCGCTTGCACACACGACCGCCAGCCAGCCAGCCAGCCATCCACCAGATAGATGGAAATTATATTTTGTATGCCGGCATTCGCTGATGTGTTTCGGGCACACATTCGAATGAGAACAACACTCGCAGTATACTTGTGTTTAATATTTGCTTTTCGCCGTCTCACCCGTTGGTGATGGTGGTTGTGCTCCTGCTCCTGCGTCTGCTGCTGTTGTTGTTGTTGTTGTCGGCAGCGGTTGCTGCATGTTATTCTTGTATATTCTTGTTATTGTTGCAGGCGCAACGGAATGCATTTGAACCCTTTGGAGGACGTCCTGCCTGCGAGCATGTCTTGAGCGCTCATTGTTCACCGGGCAGGGCGGCAATCGTTCATACGAATTCCGGAGGCGGTAGCGGTATGTTAAACAGCGAAACAGCGTATTTCATTCGTCGCGCTTCTTTTGCGAATTGAATCTTTATTTGCACAAGCCTAATTAATCTCTACGCGCGCGAAGCGAAAATGAATAAAAGAGGCGAATGTATGTAATCAGTAGGAATGTAGGTGGATTTACATAAGTATAGATTATGGCGGAAAATTACCGAAAACAATTAAAATTGATGCACGGAGCTTACTTACTCCGCGAGAGCGCCGTATAATTTATTGTTCTCTCGCCTCGCCTTGTCCATTGTGCGCATTCCCAACGCTTTGCACATACAGCAAAATATGGAATTGTGAAGTGAACGCAACTTCAAACTCTCCGAGAAGTGGTGCAAGCCGGGCGTGTGTTATTTCGTAAATTATGTTTTCCGCTTTTTACCTCGTCGCGCCCCCCACGGATTGGTGGGCAGGTATTAATTGTCGTGTAATAGTTTGCTCATTAATAATTGTAAATATGAGCACTTTCGCCACACGTGTGCCTCGCACTCATTGCATTTTCATGACTTTATTAAGGGCTGCTGCACTGAATAATTCAGCAATAAGCGTGCAAACTTCCAAACAACTTAAATATTAACTTAACGCTCTCCTTATTTACCATAAAGTAATTGAGAATCGCTCAATAACTGCAGTCTGCGCGGCAATATTAAATTATCAGCCATGTGCGTCGAGAAGAAATGATTATAGATTTCGAATCATTATCGTTATGTTTTGGCTCATAAGCTCAGAGGAGTGTGAAAGAATATCGCACTACGTATAATTTTGCCGCCACCGCTACTGCCACCTTCACCACTCTCATTTCCTGCACGCAGAAAACCCGCAATAAGTACTTGAAGTAAATTTGCCGTGAAACAACTCAGCAACAACTTCACCTACGTGTACGATGCGCTCTTTCAACTATTATGTTCACTTTACGATTATTCAACGGTTTACGATCGTAGTGAATATGTACGTACGGTTGTTATCATTTGTTATCATCATAAAAATATACACGTGCGCAAGGATACCTACTTATTAATCCATCAATTTTTCGCTTTGTTTTGCGCGGCGCAGCGGCGAGTCGCCTAAACAACCCGACGGTATTCGTATTATTCGCGGAATATTTGTGTTCGATGCATTCTGCTCTCGATATGTGCACGCCCAGGAAAGAGTGGAGAAATATGCGATGCGTGCGCTTGAATAAAATACGAACAATGGTCGTGCCGCACGATATTCGCGCACCCAAAACCCATCCCAATGGGTCGCGGGTGGAACACGATGCGAGAGAATAACGAGCAAGTAAGGAACGCGGGAAAAAAGGCAGGCGTGCGCGCGCGCGCCAGTAGCTTACTTCTGGTAGTTACTTACAAGCGAGCAAGCGGTAAGCCAAGTGGTAGCCAGCGTGCGCATTCTTCGCTGGTCGCGCGCGGATCGTGCAGTCTGCCCGGTGGCCACCCGCTGAGCGTCCGTTCGCCCTCCGATAGCATCGAAAAAGAATGCCATTCGCGCTCATCTCCTCCAGATATGCACATGAGGAATGCGCGCACCGCGAGACAAAGGACACAACCCGGAACCTCCGCGACGGCGCAGGATCTGAATGATGTGTCGACACGCGAAAAATGTAATTCGCCAAACAAAGGAGGTGGATATGCCGCGTCGCGCGCCGCAATAACTAAGTATAGTTATCAACTAGTTGTGAGTGGACTTGAATAGTCAATCGGCACCGGCATTATATACCGTACGGCGAAACGCACAAAGCGCGCCCAAGCACCGCCGCCGGCGGGTGTAACGGCCTGCATCCAGCGATAGATTCGCGCTTATAAACTTTATACGCGCACGCGAATAAATCAATTCGCATTCTCTGCGTCTCTCGCCTGTCCCACCCATTGCAGACCGAACCCCACGAAAAATGTACCA
This sequence comes from Anaulacaspis nigra, assembly GCA_030264675.1. Lineage (NCBI taxonomy): Eukaryota > Metazoa > Arthropoda > Insecta > Coleoptera > Staphylinidae > Anaulacaspis > Anaulacaspis nigra. Next base: position 1,708 of record JARJDV010010767.1, on the reverse strand, counting down.
CTTCCTACCTAAATTCTAATCCAGTTTAATATCGCCCATGTAACAATACTTAGTGTGTCCTCCAAGCATGAAACGCACACAATATCCGATCCAATGATCGTTGGCAATATTGTGTGTTGTTATTAATAAGCCGTTATCCATCTGAGATTAAATCGTTCGTGCGGCAAGCAATGCGCACACAGCATTCTTAGAAAGGTTGCTCTCGCTGACTACGCTCTTCTGCATTGTGCGAGGAATGAACGATTGGGGCGCATACATGCGGCAGCCAGCGAGCAGTTGCAATGTTACGCCTGCCCGATGGTTATCTCTGTATCAAGAAAAACATAACAACCAAGATTATTTGTAACAATAAGCCTACCGTCGACAATGCAATCTATACGCGCGGTGTATCATCGGACAGTGACCTGCCTGCCCGTGCGCTCGCTTTGCTGGCTTTCGCGTCCAGCCACCGAGCAATATCGTATATAAATAAATGGATGGCTACGTATTAATCAAAAGAATCATCGAATGATTCCGCTCAAATGACAATTTTCTAGCAGATCTCTCCATATTCGCCCCATTCGGTGATGTGTGAGGCGAGTGCAAAGCGCAATGCGCCCTTCACTTCATACTACAACCGCCAACCACCCCCCGCCCGCTCGGGCACCATGCTAATACCTTTGCTCGAACGCGAGAACGGGGGGGAGTTGATTCTCTTCAAACGTTTTGCATCATCATATCGGCCGCCCGTGCATCCGCATTACGCTCTATCTTTCTCTGGTTCTCACCGTTTGTTGTTTATTTTTTATGCACGTCATCGATGCAGAGTGCTGGTCGCTGACACTTGCCGACGATGCAAATTGCATATCCGTATCGGCCTATCGGCCCTCCATTCGCATGTGGATGCACCAACAATGTCCTTTATTTTTTGTCACAACAACACACACTCTCCATCCATAAACGGATGGAGAGTCGAAACTGCGCTATGGAGCGAAGAACAGGCTCACCTCTCTCGCAAGGGATGGACGCGCTGGATCGCACACGCTGAATGGAATTGATACAGCAGCAGCAGCAGCAGCAGCCACCGCCACCGCCGCCGATGATGCATCTCTCGCTACCTGTGCACGCGGTGTGCTGCTCAACGAGCAAGTGCATTAGACAGAGTAGCCGTGCATATTACGGTGCTTGGCGAACGTGTATCGCGCTGATAGCGAAAATGTGAGCGCACAAAAAAGCGGGCTATAATAAAAGAATGGGACACAAACGCTCGCAAAGGTCTTGCATTGATCCGCATTTAGTCCGACGAGTCGACTCGCGTTCTCTATGGCTGTAGGTGGAACTTTGCTCTAATGCAACCCTCCCGCTCGACAGAGGTGCTATCACGTTAATAATAATCGAGTAGTGGACTTGATAATGGATTAAAGTCACCGACTATTGGCGAAAATAAAACACTGACCGGCAATGTGTGTACGCTGTTTAGTCACATGTAAAATATACGAGTGGTACACATAGATTGCTTACTTTGATTCGTGCTTGCGTTGGCATTTGTTTGTCAATAAGCAAAAGAGGCGGATTCGATTGGTCGCGAATACACGATATCCCATTGATTGGCAAAGCGAAGCCTTAGTGAGGAAAATATAAATACAGCTCACCATTTTCGAAACCTCAAAGCTTCTCAATTGCACGGCTGATGGATGATATCCACTATGGAGCGGCCAAATGAATACAA
>JARJDV010010760.1:0-11282 GCA_030264675.1 Anaulacaspis nigra | reverse complement strand
GTTACGCAATTGACTCTTGCTGATTTTTCTTGATAACCCAGCCGAACGTAACTTAAAAGTGCTTTAAGTTGATTATGTAAGTTGCGTCTTTGGTGAGTCTGCTCACTTAATCTTAATGCCCTGCATAATAGTGCGATTATCATGGTAGCATGAAAAATATAAAAGACGAAACTCATTTCTTTTCCTCGCGTTGAATGCAAAAAAAACACATTAATTTTATTGCGCATTTCTTGCCACGAACGCCAATCTTAGAATGGAAATAATACGTTATTGATTTGCATTCGTTGCGTATAATAATAATTTATGATAGATTGTTCATTAAGGAACAACGAACGCTTCGTATTTCGTTGGCGCATAAATGGAAAACAATGCATCACACAGGCATCAATTGTTGAGATGATGCAAAGCGCATGAATGTTTTGCGGCGAATTTCGCAAATTTTCGAACGGATTCAGGATCGCATTGTTATTGTTGCTGCCGCCGCTTTAGCTGCTTCTTCATCTTCGTGCGTCCATTGTTTGTATTGTTTATTGCCGCTCGTAAATTGCGTTGTTACTTTGCCTCGGATCGATTTTGCATCATATTGTTGATGCGGTTGTTGTTGCTGTTGTTGTTGTTTTGCGGTTGGCAATTGTCTTGATTATCATTATCATGCATCATCAAGAAATTGATGAGCGCGCGGATCAATTTTTTCATGCGGGGGAGAAGATGCATGATGCAGCGAGGCAGCAAAGTAATAAATTGCGTGCGTTTATGACACACGCGCAATAAAATGGTCGGCTGCAGTCGCAGCAACTGCACTTCGCCGCTTTGCTGCTGCAGTGTGTCAATGCGAAAATAGGTCACTAACACTAAATTTAAATCACTTTTGCCTAGGTTATCCACCTCTCTCGCCTGCTATGCGAGCACACGACTGCGGACACTGCAAGCGCGTGTTTTGTAGCTGCATTTCGCAGCGCAGTAATTACGCGTGCCGAGCGTGTGCGTACTCGCCATGCAATTTGCGTGATTTTAGTGTTATTTTTATGGTTATTGCTCAATTTGCATTAATCATTGCATTCTCGTGGGTGTTGAGATGATTTTCATAGGCTTTAATAAACATTCTTCTTTCATATCTTCCGATCGCAAATTGTTTCCATACAAATGTTGATTCGTAGATTATTTATTAAAATTGTTGATATTTGTATTTAATGACAAAGTTCTTTCTCTTTGAAAAGGAATATCGACCAGACATGGCAGTCGTTTGTTGGTGTACAAGTTTGGCCAACTAACTCATTGAGGAAGTGAAAGTGCCGTTGCTAATCTAGTCCTGTCGTTGATGTTGTCGTTGTCAATGATGCCAAACTACATATAAAAAGCGCACCCATTAGCATCTGACAAGACAACAAAATAGCTTTTTTCTTCCAACTTGCGCGCACTCGAAACTTGATTTTATGCGCGCATTCACCAGCAGTGGTAATAATAACTTAATTACGGTCAGATTTTATGCGTCGTTAAAACTTGCATGACCGCTGTTTATCAATGGATTGAATAAACTCGAAATAAATTTATAATCGATGATAATTATGCGAAGTTACACGAAACTAATTAAGTATTACATAAATTATCCGTGTATTTATTTTAATATGCTCACAGTGGCGTCTCGCACGCTCATTAATAAAATACGCGCATTTATGGCACACACTCGAACGCAACGCCAATCAGTTGATTTAAGTTAATGACTTGTATGTAATTACACATTTGCGGCGTGCTTTTGGAAAAATTGAGTTTATTTTTTTATGTTTAATTTTTGTATATCTAAGTAGTTTTTTTCGTTTCGTTGTGAGCGTTGGTTGCATAATCGAACAGAATGCGCACTAATCGCAACGCGAGAAATTCGCAGGTAATTTATGAGTCGACAAACGGCGATAAAATTTTAAACGGCCGGTAATTAAGCATAAACCATAGCATTGCGTTTGTAATGTTTTCATTTACAGCGTGTGCGCGCGCGCTCGGTGAAGGAAGGTATTTTATCATTTTGCCGCCTCTCGCCAAATTCGCACTGCGGTGCAGCAGCAACAATAACAACGTGTAATTTATTTGCTTGTCCAACGCAATATTTCCGTTTGCGTATATCTGAGAAAATGCGAACGCGTAACAGCCATGAGATGTATAATTAAATTTTATATTCGGTCGCGTTTCGCATAACGCAAAAATTAATTGCGAGTAATGCGTTATTAAAATTTCATATTTCGCGGTGCTTTTTATTATATAATGGGCTCACTATTTTTAATTTAAAACTTGATTAAATTTTTGGATATTCAGTCTTTAAAATTTCATGGTGGATCATACGGAGAATGTTCTAAAGCAAAGTTATATTTCTTATTAAAATACTATTGATATATGACCATACAAAATGGCATTGGAATGTTAAAGGATGGGGTAGTTATGTTTCAGTTGATAAGTGTGGTCTAATAAGTTGGCCAATGGCCAATCGAATTATCATATTTTTAGTACTACTGGTTTAGTAAGTGATATTTTCTAACAACATTTCTGGAGGGAGCATCAAAGAAGTTTTGAGGGTGAATACGCTCAAATGGATGCTGCGTTTGCTTTTGAAACACCCTGTATGTGACAACATTTTAACCAAGTAAAAGTGAGCAACTTTTTTTTCGGTCACAGTTAATTTACAAGCGCAACGGAGTAAACGATAGCAGTTAATTAACCATTGATAATTAATGATTCTCTGGTGTTACGACACACTCGCACCGAATCCAGTTAGCGCTCTGTAAAATTTTGGCGTAGATTTTTTACTCTTAGAACATTCTCGCTCGGATGTGTTTCTTCCTTGAAGTACTGCGAATATTATACAATACATTTTGACGTCGACATTATTACGTTTCTTTGTTTGTATTCATTTCATTTACTTTGAATTCTTTTATTTTTCACGACTTCTAAGAATGATGCGAGGAAAACAATGCGCATCCTTTTCGGGCAAAGCACACAGAAATTTCGCGCACGCCGCTCGTAAAAGCGATAAAAAAACGACGTTGATGTAAATGTATAAATGCAACATCGCAACAATGATAATAATAATAAAACGAAATGTTTCTCGTGTTTGTCATGTGTTCAAGAGAGAACACGAACATCGCTTGATGTTGTACGCGTTCTTTTACTCTTTGTTGCATACTGCGCTTAGCATCAGAACGGATGGATGGATGGATGATGCTGATGATGATGATGCGATTGTGTGTGGCGCGATCGATCGACGCGCAATGTCTTCTCTTTTTTCGTTCTTCTTCTGGTTGATCGCGATTCAATCTTCTTACCTTTACTGCATGCACTCGTACGTAATGCGAAACCATATGGTCTCTGCTAACTGTACTTTGCCGCCGAAGCACACGAAGAAGGCGAAGACGTCGTTCAATCAAACCTGCAAAAATTTCGAGATGCATGAATTTAACCGGATGCAATTTCGAACCGGATCTCATGCGCGAAAATTGAAGGAAATGCCTCGTTATATTTCATCTCTTGCGTAGCTAACGGTTTCGTCCGCATGCGCAACTATTTTTTATTGTTATTATTATTACTATTATTTAGGCACATGCGCGTCGTGTAAAAATAAAATGCATAAATTTTTCGGAAAAAGATGCATTTAAATAACAAAAGAGGTCGCACGCTGAGGTCTTTGACCAATAAATTGTAAAGTAACATTACTTAATTGCTGATAGTTAATTTAATGCGGCTAATAAATGAGCGAATGAATGAGTAATTAATTTGTACTATTGCTGCGCTTTATTCATTCGTATTGCGCATGCATACTATTCATTCTTTTGTTTTGCCTTACGTTCAGCAACAAATAATTTTTGAAAAGTACTTTTCTCGCACGCGCGCGCGCGCACGTTGGTCTCTCTTGCGATGTACGGTTGTGTTGTTAAACAAATTGTAAAGTCGTGCGCACACCGATCAAAAGTTATTGATTTTGAATATTTTCCACGGCGAGTACAATAAAATAATGGGTGAACGTGCACGCTGCGCGTTTTGATGATTAATGGCATATTTATAGAAGTAATCTGTAATTTCAAACGCAAATTGCAAACGAAATTATTATCTCGCTTCATCTCCTCGTCTCTTCGCCGTTGGACGGGCGCAATCGATTTATTGTGCGGCTATCTTTATTCGTCTTGGGCCTTCATCATTTTGCATAAGGCTGCACGCTGTACCACTCGCTTTTGAATTTATTTATTTATTTGATTCGCGCAATTGAATGCGCGTTAAACTAACTTATTCGAGTGGTGCGCGCTTCGTTTGTGTGGATTATTGCTTCATCGGTTTCTTCGTGCGCATCATCATCATCATCATCATGGTTGCAATGCTTTGGTGATTGAACGACATCATGAGCGAGCAAATGAAATATTTGCGCGTGTCAGATTTGCGCAATAATGCATTTCGTTTAATTACTACTTGATGGGTGGTATTAATGTATTGATTGCGACATGCGGGATTACTTTTTATTCATATTCAAATCATAAAAATTGAGCAAACTTTACATGTTTTTACTGTATTCAAATATCAAATATGATTTTTTTTATTTGAAAGAATTCTTCCTCTTCGAAGAACATGTGCCAGTTGGTAAAACCTAACTGTAAATTGTCGTTTCCCACCGTGTGAATCATTTCAACACCTTCCTATCTTGTGCGTCTTTGCATCCACCCTCAATAACAACAATATACGCGCCCTCTCAATCTGAAGCACATCAGGTACGCGCACGTTTTTTATAGGTAATTCAATTTTTTTGCGTGCATACGCGAAGATCATCTGTCGTATCAGGTGAATGTATGTATTCTATAGACTTTTATATTTTTATTCAGTTGAGCGAAGATGCGAAATGAAATGTAAGACATTCTGCGCATTGATTGAAAGAAGACGAGATGCGATTGTCTCGAACGAAAAGAATAAAAAGAGTATAAAAAATATTGACGCAGGTAGCAAGAGCAACGGTAGCACGTTGAATGATTTTCAAAAATGTGCGCCGACTAAAAGCGCACTCCCATCGCATTAATTGAGTATCGATTGAAAGATGCGCTGAGCAGCTATCGTGATGGGTTATGCGCGCGTTCACACCGAATGGACAAATTGAGATTCAAGATTAAAATGTACACTGATTCAGCATGTATTTATCGCAAATAATTACAACGTTAATTTCAAATCCAGTAGTACAAAAAAACAGATGTTATGAAAGAATATAGCATAAAAAACCAGCATAAAAACAGTTGGATTTATTGATTCTTTTGTTATGCAAAATTTAATTTTTAAAAATATTTTTATTCTGTGTCGTATAAAAAATTATTTGATTAATTAACTGAATAGAATTTAAAGCAGTAGGATAAAGTAACGTAGGTGTACGAAGTAGTGAGAAACGAATGGAATAAAATATATAATGAAAACTTTTATTAGTTTTGTTATCACTCTGTACATAGCAATATTACATATCATAAATTCATACACGTCAATCAAAACAAATACTAATATATTTCTCTTTTTTTGCAGGTGAGTCTTTTTTGATTACATTTTGATTACAATCATTCCCACTGGCTGTTTGCATCTTCTCCAAATAAGGTATGCGTATTTTAAAATTAATTGCGATTGTTAGTGGTTAAAAGTACTCTTTGTATACGATTTTATTGCGTAATATTTTTTTGCAATTTGCATATGTTAAAATAATCTTGTATTGACATATCTGTCATGTGCTTTCTCATGAGGAGAAAAAGGAAACTAATCGAATATTAATTCGTCGTGTTATCGTTACACAAGATCAAATTATATGAGATTATTTATTAGCACTCTGTATAAATATTATACCATATATGAATATCATATTAGACAAGACGAATTTGGTTGGGTGATGGATCACACACAAGTTCTTCATTGAATTGAGAATATGTTAAATTTTATTTCTTACGTGCTTCATAACTGTTTCTCTGATTAGCCATCAAACGCGAGACATATGCGTGTATAATGAATATACGCGTACATATTTCCCTAATAAATTGCGTCATTTGGAAATTAATTAACAACATGCAATTGAAATTTAAACAAGTAAAAAGGCGTATAAAAATGGCAATTAAGACAAACGCACATTACGTACGGCATAACGCGTCCCCAAAGACGGATTGAAGCCACGCGCTCAGGTTGGCGTGTGTTAATTAAAGACGAAAAGTTTAATAAGGTAGAAGTGATTAGCACTGCGCAGAGACAAATGCGTGTAATTAATGCATCGGTTAAATTTTTGAGCACCATTTGGGCGGGCTGGTTAGATAATCGCAAATCGATCGAGGACAAGCCGGAGACAAATTAATTAGTCGCGCGAGCATACGTGCGTGGTCGCCGAATGATAAAAAGGGAAAAAGTTGCTTTTTCCTTTAGTTTCGACCGCTTTTTCCTCAATCGGGAAATGGAACATTTTTCAAAACACAATTTACGACAAGTTTCCTTATTGCACGCCGGTCAGACGTCGTCGTAGACGTTAATTGTTCCAATTGTTGCTTATTTGTCAGTCGATACTAATTATTATATAATATCCAGTCGGTGCACACAGGGTATTTCAATTTGCTCGTTTTTTGTAGATCATTTAATGAGAAATTTATTTGTTTGGGGAAATGGAAACATAATTGTTGAAAAAGAAGAATGAATGCGTAATGCGCACTCGCGTTTTAATCCTAATTGCCTAACGAGCGAATACGGTTTGTTGGCGATTTTCATATTAATTAATGCGGTGCACGGCGGCGAGCAGCAGTAAAAAGAACTGTCAGTTAGACGAAGCGTCGCTCCTGCCGCTGCCGCTGCTGGTGCTAGTGCTGAGCTTCATCATCATCATCATCATCATCATCATCTCGTTCTTCTTATGCGTCTTCTTCGTGCGGTGTGGCTTGTCGGTGCCGTTAGCGCAGCCACTGTGATGAGAATATTCCACATAATCTGGAATATGCGCGCGTACAAAATAAACGCGCACAAAAGCCACGTATTTCGCATTTAATTAATTTTATTTCATTTAGCTATTCCATTCATTCATCATTGATGAGGAAAAAAATGTGGGCTTGCGTGTAATGTACCGATCCACACATGTGGCACATACGCGGTAACAAACTGTGAAAAATCTACTTAAGTCAAAGAAAGAGGAGGAAGAAAAACGCTTTAAGTAATATTCGCTAAGGTATGGAAAAAGGCCAAACTTTGGAAAATTACATCATCAACTTGTTGACTTTTTCAATAAGAAGAAAGTAAAGTTGTTTAATTATGGAGTATTTAATAATAAGTTTTCTATCGATTACATTTGCATAATCAGACAACTCAATTAGTAAACGATACTCGTGACAATTTTAAATGCGCTTTCTGAATTGGCCATTATGCGATTATGAACAATTTTCATAGTGCATCTTCGTCTCTAATGCGCTTATTCACGGTTCGTATTGTATTATGCGTGCCATACAGAAATTTTCAATCGACGTACCACATCTCGCAGTTGGTTGTGAGTTTACGGTTTTCTTGCAGTGAGTCGGTGAGAGACTCTAACGATTTTTTTCTCTATTTTATTAAAGTTTATTAACTTTCCGCGGCGTGCAAGTAGCACTAACCTATCTGTTTAGTAGTCATCCGTACACAGTGCGCGCTTTTAGCATGTTTCATGTGCACGTTCACATCGAAGCAATTAAAATCTAACTGGATTTTTATATACTCGCTCGAGAGATGATGATGTTCGATGCTACGTGCTGAATTAATGATGCTAATGCTAATGCATTACGTGCATAGAAAGGCACACTTTTCAGGAAATTTACGAATTTTTAAGAAAACGTTATTTTTTGCGCGCTGCATGCGAAAACGCACGAAGGAGAAATTCTAGTTGTGCGGTGTAATGCAGGAAGAAAAAATGAAAAAGACCGAAAAATGTTTGGACGTGAAGCGGGCGTCCTCCGGGTTCAATAAACTTTTCTGGCAGTCAGTGCCTTGCTTACTGTTCTCTTGTAACACGGGCCAACACGAAGAGTTCTTGCTGCTGGTGATGTTGCTCTTCGTAGTAGAACATCATATCATCACAGTGGTTTTTTTTCGACTTCTTCTTCGTCTTCGTGGTCGTTGTCGTTTTTCGGAGGTTTATCTTTATGTTCTCTTCATTTGAATCTCAGGTATTTACGGAGGTTGAGGTTGAACGTAAATTTTTTGTTTTGTTTCATTTTTTATTTTTGTGAGTGTGTGATGATTTGAAAAAATGTTCTGTGTAAAAGACAAGAAGTTAAATTCATTTGCGTTGGTTTTCAATCATTTCTTGTCATAGTTTTCAAATAATTAATTTCATTTCTTCGCTCTTCAGTCGAGAAATATGAAAGTTGTAATAACTTAATTATGAAAATATTCGCTGATGGAAGAATATATGAGAAAAGAGTGGAAATCTAGTTAAAAAAATATAAAAAGATCTTAATTATAGGAAGACGAATTAAGTACTTAATTAAAACAAATTCGTATTTTGACAAAAAATCAGTGTAGCAGAACGAAGCAGGCAAGAAGCGCGCAAAAAGCATTAGAGTAGCGTTAGAAGTACGCGAGCAGATTATAATTAATCATCAAAAATTCGATGGTATCGGGCCGAAAACTAACGTTAGTTGTTGTTTCTTACATCCATTTTAGGCGCTTTGGTTTGGCAGGCAGGCGGTTTCGAGCCAACCGAGCAATAAAACTGAATAATTATAACCAAAGGCATTAATTACCCAATGGGCACACATATCAAATTGCTCGTCACAATTATGATTTGTATTTGTGAAAAAGCGCGGCGTGTGCACTTTGCATTTACAGTTAGAATTGGCTGGCACACAAGAGTATTTTAAACTCGAAATTTTCATTAAATTGCACAATGCTCGCGTATGTACGTTCGTACCTACCAACGTTTATTACACGGGTGACATTTGCAATTAATATATTTTCGTGACATTTGGACATATCGCAGCCTCATTAATCTTTGCTCTTAAACGCGATCAGATCATCGATGATGTTGACATTTGTCGTTGTCCGAGTGGCATTTTTATCACCTCAAAACGCGCATTAATTGCAGACATTAAGAACGCTTAGGAAGCTCATCGTCATCTCGTCCTGAGCGTCAGTGTCTTCTGATTATTATCGTGATTGAGCGGCACATACGCGAGAATTAACAGTTTTGCTCATCGGCCGCGCACGCTCGCGCCTGTGTTTAATGATTATTGATGAAAAATGACGTAACGGCAACGATCAGTTTTTCAGCATTAATTCTCACATAAACGGACACACACTTCTTCGATCGCCGCCTCTTTGAGCATTTGTTTACTCGTAGGATTTAACAGGTTGTTGTCGGATTGACACAGCTATTGGTTATCTGGCTGTTAATTGAATTACGCATCATAAACGCAGTTGAAAGATAAGCGGGAATTGCAAATGCAGTAAATTTTCATTAACACCTTACTTACGTTGAGTTATCTTGCAAGCCAAAGAGAGGTGGGGGACTTTTAAAAAAAGCTTTCGATATATTTTTATTTTATTATCCTGAATATACAATTATTTTTTCTGATAATATTAATGAGTTCTTTTATACTTTTCAGTGAATTCGATACTGATTGCAATTTAGATTTAATTATTTATTTGATTATTGCTTTAAATTTTAATTAATTTTATTCAATCTGCAATTATTGCAAGTTTTCGTTTGAACAGGATATTTAAAACTTTTTTTCAATAGGATAAAAATAAAAACATACCGCGTGTTCATGGAAACTTGAAAAAATCGAACGAAAATAAGCGTATAATAAAAGAAGCGAATACAAACACAAAGTACAGTTACTTCTTTCTCGTCGTCATTGACGACCGCGTATTATATGCAAGAAGTATGACTAACTCCTCAACATTATAAGTACCTACGCCTTCTTAAAGTCACTTCACTTCTCGCTTCTTTATCCTTAATTTCGAGTGTTTCAGCAGCGCGCTGAACTGAGCCTGTAATGAATTCTCTGGAACACTTTGTATACTGCACATATTCATATTCATAAATTCGCATTTGCATAGAGGCAAGAAGTTCATCATAATAATAAGACGCGTACGAGTATGAAGACAGAGTCGAAGAAGAAGAAGAAGAAGGCGGCAAAGTGCAATTTGCCGCCTCCGTGACATGTTGTGGCGCCAGTGTCGCCTGCCGCCACCAAAGAAAAGCACAAACGCGCTGCGCAGCTTACAGTACGGCACATCATACGGTACGAAACGAACGGGAATCGCACGCCGATTTGACGCAACGTACGAGCGCACAGCGCAGACATAGACTACTTACTTATTATTACTTGCGAAAGATACCGTTTGAAAAATGTACAGAGAGAAATGTGCAAAGGATGACAACGACAACGACGACGACAGCTCTTTGAATAAAAGTTGCGCTAGGCGGTAATAAAATCGCTGGCTGCTTCGTAGCTTAAGTCGCGCTCGCTGTTCGCGCCCAGCCGAAAATTCAAACGGTACTTTTCAGGCGTGCATACAGCCGAATTTACTTCAATCTCTTTGCGCTCTGGCTCCTCGCTCTCTGAATGTTCATGTGCGCTACGCTCCTGCTTTCTTTCGTTTCGTTCGTGTGGTGCGCGCGTCGCGTAGCGTGGTGCGCTTTTCGTTCATCCATCCACACGAACAGCACGAGTTGCTAGAGTAGTGAACGAGTACGGTGCCAGTTCTCTGCCGCCGCATAGAGTACCAGCACGCAGCGAGTCACTCAGTCAGTCGGCTTCTTCGCCTCGTTCGACGTCGTTCTTCTACGCAAGAGAACCTATTAGTTTCGAAGAAGAGACGGTCGTGTGCGCGAGAAAAGTTTTACGAATTTCGCGAAATGATGGATCTCCATCGGCGATTCGTCATCAAGTGCGTGACTTGCGACGTTGCCGACACGCTCTAAGGATAATCAGGATAACGGATAAGAGTGTGCGCTGCGCTGGCGCTGGGAAATGCACGAAGGATAATTGCGAAGACAAAGTCTAAATCGATGCAGTGTGGATTATAAATTAATGCGTGCTGTTGTGAGAGTGTGTGTGGGGAAAAGCGCAAAGTTTAATTAAGATTTCCACAGGTCCCCACAGGATATATACGTAGACTTGCTTAGTAGTTGCGTTGCGCTTGAAGGAAATAAGGTTTGTTTCGTTGTTGCTTTATTTTTAGTGCGCCGCGAAAAGTTCGATGACATTTCAAGCGGTTTTTTTCGCCCGCTATTACGCACAGCTAGAAGGATAGGAAATTTTAATTTAATCGCCTTT
>JARJDV010010747.1:0-21026 GCA_030264675.1 Anaulacaspis nigra | reverse complement strand
TTTTTTTTGCATTTGTTCTTTATTTATTTGAATTAGGCATATTTTGCCTCTAATAATATCCTGTAATTAATGTAATATAATATATTACTAAAATATATAAGTACTAGAAATTAATATCGATCATATGTATAAGGATTCAATTAATTAACAAATTTCCCAATCAATTAGTTCAGCAGCACTAGAAATAATAAGAATCATTTCTCTTTCCCATAAAGTATTAATTATATTTCAATACAAATCAATAATCGCTGATAAATTATAAAAATATATGGAGCAACAACAATATATATTGCAATACGAAAATTTTATAATGCCAGACGAGTGCACCCTAAAACACGAGGTAAGTGCATACTAAGGAATAACATTTATTTCTTCAATATATCAATATTAACAGTGTTACTATAAATTGCTTTTAGTTCTGAACTTTTAATGACAATTTTAGTTGTTTTTACAACTCCTAAAAGACCTAATGTACTTGAATGGCTTAAAAAGCAATATGAAACATTTATATCAAATGTTAAGCGTGTCAGTACAGGATTCGCGTTTCCTTGCCAATAGTTTTTCATAACACAAAATATCTAAGAGCAATTAGCAAGTTTGCAAATGTAAACTAACAGGTATAAACGTATTCGCTGATAAAAATTGATAAAAAAGTTACCCCAATCCACTTTAAATAAATCTCAATTCAGGGAACTTCCAGGATAGTTGAATGAAAATGATGAACGAAAACACTACTAACTATTGAATAATTGGATTTACCATTACAACTTTTCCGGAATTCGCAGTGAGATGGGGGTGGCTGATAGCTATGCATACTACTCCAATTGCGATTGAGACAATGGGGAGGTAACCCCCTAGCGGCATGAAGCTCTCTAAAAGTTGTAATGGTAAATCGAATTGTTCAATCTTTAGAGTAGTGTTTTCACGTGTGTTCTTCTTCTTCCAGCTTTCTAGGACCATAACCGACCAAGGGTGAAAACGTAAGTACCCAATATGGGTTTTTAATTTTCCTCTCCCCAAAATCAAATTAATTAAAAACGAAAGAATTTTGTTAATATCTCAAATATTTTCGTCGTTATGCGCTAGTTTGTACGAACAAAACTTTTCTATTTTGTCTCAATCAATTGCAAGCGAACATATTTTTTCTTTTCCCCATTCCCTAGTAATTGCCATTATTAGTCTATTGATATTTGTACTTCTATTTATATTTGCGGTTATATTTCTATTTGTTTGTACACAGCTCCCACCGCCAATGCACGAACCGGAGGCGGCGCTCGTGAATTACTAGTATTAACGAATCGTTTGATTCCAACTTTTGTATTTCTTTCTTCCTTCCTCGTCATATTTTTTCCGTTTATTTCTTGTGTTATTTTACAGTTTGCTAGCTATACAAAAAATGTTCAATATTTCTCGAAATTCCCTAGTGATATACTTATACTGAATGTCACAAATCTTCACGTAATTTTAGCCGTTCAACTGAAATAAATAAAAACACATCATAAACAACATCTCATTATATTTCGAATCTTCTTTGTGAAATATTTAAATAATTTATAAACGCGCGAGATTTTATTACATCCTAGATTGAACACACTTGATGTGTTTTTGTTCACGAGTGGAAATCATTCGTAGATTCCCAGTTTTCTCATAGTTTTTCCTCACTTTTACCAGGATTTCGAGCGCAATAGATGTCGTCGGACGCTTTATTGGATTTGTATCAATATAACAAACTGAAACAAACACAAAACAAACATGAAAGCAAAAGATGAATCAATATTCGAGAACAATCATCGCGAAAAACTTTGTAACGCCAATAAAATGCATCCTCGATGACGGGCAAATATTTTTTATAATAACGAAAATGCGTCGAAATGAGGAAATAATGTGGCATCTTGTAGATAGTGCTTATCAGCAATCCTTCAGGATTTCAGGACGTGCATTGTTCGCTCATCTCGTTGATTTCATTTCATTTCATTTGATTGTGCGCTTTCCCCAAATTTCCCGAATGTATTGAGCGCAGTAACCTACACCGCAATTGTTTTCATGCCTCTTCCTGACTGCTCCCTTTCCCTCCACACTATCCCAATTCCTGCCATTTCATCTCTCATTCTACCCCTCATACATTAGCGCATATTTTGTTTCTTCATCTCGCTCGCTTTAGCAAATGCCATTCCCGCAACATTTCCACGTGAGTTGCAATCCGATTTGAATTGCTATTCGGTTATCCGTTCCTCGTTCCTCTTGTTCACACTGTTTCTCCGCATCCGCATCCCTCTCGTTCGTCCTTTTCTTTATCGAATCGCCTCGTGTCCTGCACTCCAAAATACAAATGCGTTTTCATTTTTCTTTTCGTCGAATTCCTTCTTTCTCCCTCTCGCTCCGTCCACGTCGTATTTGTTTGGTTTTTGTTTCGTTTTTTCGGGAGAATGGACGTTACGTATAAAAGCAACAAATCCAACCCTGGTACCATGCATCACCGGAATAAATACCCATTCATTCCCATTCATTGACCAACTAACTGGACGCAGGAAAATTGGACATTTCGCTCAGAAAAAACCTCGCGGAACAATTGCGCAAACGGGGAAAAGAATACAAGTGCCAGCAATTTACAACCCTGCTTTAATTGTTTTGCTATTTATTGTTAGTTCAAACAATAAAAGTAGTTCTTTAATCATTCAAGAACATTTGTTGCAAAATCCACGCGTTAAAATACATTGACATGTTATATATAAGAAGGAAAAAGAAACGAAATTTCCAGCAGTCGTTGGAAGAATGGAAAATTAATATTGTTTGTCATGGCTTGGAAAAACGTGAAAATAAAGTGGAGACCGCACCGAGAGAGAAAATGAAATGTCATACAAACTAACATGATACAAATTTTCTATGTGTAATTAAATAATGTTTTTTGCAATAAAGCACAAAATAAATCTTTTCTTTATTATTACATCAAGCCGTACAATAAAATAACACGTGACACTATTTTTGGCGAGGTGTTGGGCGAACGCTTGCCAAAAAGCTTCCGGTTTCCGGGATGGAAAGAAAGGCGCAATGTACGTTTAAAAATTTAATTAAAACATTCTTTCGCGAATTACATTGCGCCATAATACGCTTGGCGCACGCGTCCTGATGCGGAGGCGGCAACGGCAGCGACGGCGGCGGCATTGCGCGTATGAATCCCAACCACTATTACCGTCACTAATGTACATGCATTACGCGCATAAACGGCACATTCAGATTGCAAACATCCACCCAAAATAGCATTTTCGGGATGACGCATAAAACGGGAACAACACACGCAACATTCCCGAAAACAGGAACAAAGCCGAAAGGGATGATTCATTTTAATCAGTTCAAATAATTGCTATAACTCGGAATTATTCATTGATTTGAAATTGTTGTAAATTTTGTAATTTTCCTGCGAATTTCCACCGTTTTCGTCATTTTTAAACAAGCTGACCCCTTCATCCCTTGATTATTATTTATTCCACCCTTAAATTTGAATCAATACAATTACAAATCATAAAATATCTGGCTTTAAAAGTTTTATTTACATTCTGCATTCAACTTTGCTCGCAACACTTTAAACGACGAACGACTTTTTCATTTAGCGTTTTGAATATTTGAATATTCAAGAGTGTTGCCGCCCCCCCTTCGTGCGTCCCGCACATCGTGCAAGTGTAATCCGTGCTCATGCAGAAGCGGAAATGGGCGGAAAATCGCTCGAAACAATATGCTCGCGAGTTAAACTCGTCGCTAGTCGTTGTAAGGCGCTTACGATTGCTAAAAAAATCGCATGAAAATCCCTGAAAAAATATAACATTTTAAAAGTACACTTTAGTTGGGTGTACGTTATTCTTTAATTATTATCAGTTTTTTTAAGGGGGGGAAACGGCATTTTATTTCGCGCAGTAGCAGCAATAAAACATTGGGTTTGGTTGTGCTGTAAAAATTTTATTTCCAAGTGAAATTTTAATGAAAAGCAAACTGTTTTGTTGAAGTAAACAGCGCGCGTTCCGTGGTAATTGTGGATTTTCATTGAAAATTGCGCAAACCACCGCATTTACCGCCGCCACCACTGCCGCCGTTAGTGTTGGCAGTGCTGCCGCAGCTCGCTTGATCATTTTATCGGGGCTCGCGCCGCGCGGGATGCTCGGGAGGACGACATTTATCAGGATTTCGGTCGACGCGATTTTAATAGCCATTTCGCGTTCGACATAGTGTTTTCAAGCGCGAGAGGGCGGCTAAATGCGGCGGCACCGCCACACTTTTTGCCCCATGCCGCTGAAGGTGTGAGAGGCGGCAATGTGTGCTGTATCTATCTATTTATCATCAATACATCGTTATCCGCTATTCATCATTCATTTTCGCCGCCTCCTCCACCTCATTGCCGCCTGCTGGCTGCTGGCTCTATCCACTCATCATCATCATTTCACACCCGGTCGCCTAAATGTTTCCCACACTTCCCTTTTTGCCTACAGCGCGTGTGCAGTTTAAGGATAACCAACCCGATTCACCATTTTTCGATGGAAAATGATATAATTTCAAATGCTAATCAAGCAAAATTACCCTTTCCGTGTCCTGCGGGAATTCAAGAGGAATTGTGTCGTTGAACTTATTGTCATCCAGGCAGAAAGCAAACCTGCTAATTGTTCATAATGTGCAATCGTCGATGTCGGCGTTGTTAGTCCCATAGGAACCCAAACCAATTCTTGCAGGACGTCCGCACGGATCAGAAAGAGACGGAAACGGGAGCAGAAATAACAAGCTGTGTAACCTGCGCAAAGCAAAACCCTCAGGACTCGGGACTCGCGGCGTGACACATTCAATGCAAAGTTACGACTGCAATCCTGCAATATTAACGCATTCGTCGTTCCTGTTTTCTCCTCCCTTTGGACCTAATGCTTAGGGATCAATAGGTAGCATTGGAATACAAGGGGAAATAACTTTAAAACTCTGCGAAATTTCAGTTTCGATCGATTTATTGATTCCAACAATACAAAAATCAATTAACACTAAACTTTTGTGGCAATTTAAAAGTTAATATTAAAGCCGCTCTGTGCATTCACACTTAACAACCATCCATTCCTTGATATGCGGCGCCATTGCCGCCTCCATCGACATTCGAAGGCAGATCGTTTCGTTTTAGAGCCGTTAACGAACTAACTACACACTTGCAATCACAATTACTCTTCCAGGAGGGCGGCCATACATGCACGTGGCGCACATCACGTGGCACAAACACACAAATCGGAGCATTTCTGCGAAATTACTATGTATGCGCCAAGTGAGCAACGGAGGCGGCGGCGGCGACGGCGGCACTGGCAACGATGTCGTAAGTCAATCTTAACATTTAATTTAACTCCGTAATAACAATAGCGTCGCTTTCGCCGCCGTCGTTGTCGAAATTTCCCAATTTAATTGACGGGCCTCTAATACGTTGACAACGCGGCTGCCGTCGCCGCCGCCCCTGCTGCTGCCGGAGATGACGACGTCACATATTAGTTTTGCAGCCGCCCCATTTAATTAATACGATCAGCGCTTGCGTAAAACGTTGCTTCCTGCGAATACAACAAATATTTCATTAGTGTGGTTGAATTAAATTTGCACTACTTTTCTACGAATCAGTGTTCTCTACGTTAAGTTAATAATAAATAATTCATCATGAAGTGTACGAAAGTTTGCTCCCTCCAAGTTGAATTACGCGGCAATGATTTTGTTGAAATCACACCCTATGTTGGTAGCACTGCTGACGCTTAGCAAGGACACGCGCGTGCAGCTTGTGTGCATCAAGGTTAGTAGTGCAGCAGTGTACAGTGGTGGTAAGCAGGTGACTGATCTGTTAGTGGTGAGTTTTATTAAAATTTTGTTTATTTAAATCACATCTTGAGGGAATTACTAACCCGCAATCGATTCTTCCGTCAGCGAGCATCACGAATTACAATGGTAAACCGTGAGTCTTTGGTTCTAATTACATTGGATCGCATCAGAAATCTAACCATGATATGTTATTTAACCGCCATTTGCTATGAATCTGCAAACAGCATTCGATGCTTCTAATATTGTAAGTTATACTGAATATAACATTTAATACAGCACTGTCACTTATCGAAATAATTTTTAGGCCAACCAGTGTATTATCAGTGAATTATTGTGCCCACATCCATGCAGGAAAAGGCCCCTTATGTATCAAGATTTGTGTACTGCAGTGATTTCTGGGAATTGCAACGGACACCGACCCCAAATGTAAGTAAAGCGATAAATAACTACGCAAAAAAGCACGAGCTGGAACGGTATAGAATGCAAGTGATGAATGCAGGCCAAGCAGTCAGCTGCAGTGAATGCAGTAAAGTAACATGGATTAACGCTTTACTGCCTTGGAGGGTAATCATTTTGGTGGGGTGCAAAATCAAAGAACTTTGAGATTTTAACGAGGTATGCGAACCCCAACAATATGATTATTTTGCAGCATTTTTATATGATTTTAAATCAGCTGTTGATATAAAAACATCAAGTGAATTGGCTTTGTAACATGTACAACTCGAAGCGAGTTATACATAAAATTGTCGTCGAGAGCATCAGATACGAAATACGTCAATCATGAATTCACGAGCATTTAAAACCGAAATTATTAAACATGAACTGAGAAAAGTCAATTGCAATTCTGCGAAAGCACACAGCGAACGTAGAGCTTAAGCTCAAGTTTGTTAAAATTCAAGGAAATTTGTCAAACTTGGTAAGTCAAGTCCGGAATTCTTATTGGACAAAAAGAGGAACGTTTCGCACCCCCCGCTAGCGTTAATTAAGTGTTACTCTGCGTGTCAATAACTGGTAAGGGCTGTGAACGAATGTCGCAGGAATCCTTTAAGAGCTGCAAACTCCTTCCGCTTGCTTAATTCTTTCGCCTGACGCAAGGCCATCACACTTTTCCCCTTTTATTTACTTTATTAAATGCTCGTCTCACAAGCAGAAATGCCATGCTGCTTCCCTTTATTGGCTCGACAAGCCATTGCGTCCAACAGTGCGCCAAGCATCCCCGCTGCTCGTGTCCCATTTTCCGTAGAGAACTTGTATATTACAATTTTATATTTTAGGGAAACTGTAGAGGCACGCGAACTATTGACAGAGTGTCATCGATTTTTGATTTATTAACTCGCTTGCCCTCCGATCGGAATGGCTAGACAATTCATTAAAACGAGCGAAATGACGACGGCATTTTATTTGCTCCCCTGACGAAAGCGACCTGAATTAGCCGGGAAGGCATTGCCCCCCACAATGCGAAACGGGGAAGCGAGCGAGCAGAGTGCACAGCAGTTGGGCGGTTCGGGAACCTGCTGTTTTTCCGGTGTGCTTTCCATTATCATGCGTACAGCCACCACCTATGTGGTATCGGCATGAGAGCATCAGCACACATCTGCCATCCGTCTTCACCCATATACAAATTTAATCATGCCACCTCCGGATGGGTCGTCGCTAGTTTTGGTCTTCCCGTCGCGAGCATTAACACGTCCCAACTAATTGAATATTCTCCTTAACTCGTTCACTTCATTATTGGTTTAATTCCAAATTAACCTTAAAGATGTTTACAAAAGTGTTGCGACGAATGCATCATAGGGGGCGAAAGTGTTCACTTTTTCGCATTTTATCAGCAAGAAATTCATGCGGTTTAGGCAATTCAAGAACGGATATGACCGACGAACCCTTTTGCAAGATTATTAACGTCAACGCAGAAACGTGAAGAGAGGTATACGATTGGCTTATTGCCTTAACTCTACTCCCTTCTCGAGTCGAGTGAGTGAAACAATTCGCACGAAGACATGAGGCAGTTTAGCGAAACGCAATACGCCGAAGTAATCTAGGCGAAAGCGGGACGAAGAAGGAAGGGTTGCGCTTGTTACGTGTTAATTAATCATTAAATTGAAACAACCCTTCTTAACGAACATTGCGCGTATTGCACGTTTCTCGTGACGTGACGTAACCGGGACGCACTTGCCAAACATGGGGGATAGTAATCTTTGAAGAATTATTTCTTTTGTTCAATGTCATTCACGCATCAACCCTTTTGAAAATTGACTAAAACGTGGAGGGTAAAAAATACAAAAACAAATTGGTTCGTGTTCGACGTGCGTTTAATTTAATATCGGGAAGAATGGTGGAAATTCAAAAGTTTTCCATTTTACGCATTTTCATTCGAAGAAAATACAAGAGACTCATTTTATATTTCATAACAGCATCAAAAATTCGTTCGCATCGCATTTTTCGCTTTCGGCATTATTTCACCCTCACTTTTTCATTGGTCGCTCCGCTGCGTTCCGTATACCTTGCTTACACTAAATGCATTTTCCGTTCCTCTTGTCGACGTCTTCGACGTGAATAGTTGTTATCAATTTCCGCATTTTCGCGAGGCGCACACTTTTTTTCCTACCTTCCGCCGCCCTCTCATCGCTCGCTCCCCGTGTTATTTCGAGAGAACACCGCTACCGCTGCCATCGCCACCCTCTCGCGCGTCATAACAATGCGTTCGAAAATATCGAGCGTAAACTTATTAAACGTGCGCGAACAGAGTGGAAAAAATAAGCGAGAAAAATTCGACGCGGCTTTTCATGTCAAATCGCGCACCATAGATTTGCATATCAAATTCAATTAAAACTTTGCTTATATGATGTGCGCGTTGCTGTTGAGTTGAAATTTGCAACACGTTTATGAATAAAGATTTTTCCGAATTGAATGCGGCCGTAATGAAAAAAGTTTCTCGAATGCACTTTTAAATTCATAATAATTACGGTCGAGTATTTATTGCACAAAGTGAGTGAGTGGACGGACGAACGAACGAACGAGAGACTTGTCGACAAGCGCATTGAAGTGGCTGGCGCTGGCGATGCAGGCTGGAAGATGCGGCAAAGTTATTCTGTTTGAAGCAAATATTTCCAAGGCGAGTTAATAGTTTGCGCGACAAACCAAAGGCAGAGCCAAGATTATGCATCGAATACTTGCCAATAGGGTTGAGGGGCGGGCAGCGTCGTCGTGTTGCCAAACTTCACCTATTCAAAGGCGACCGCCACCGGTGGCAAGACAAACTGGAAATGCAATAAGAGCACTGTTAGGACTTTCGGTAATCTCTCCCCGCAAACACAATCGGTTTGGCAACTTTGTTGTTCTTATTAAGTAATAAACTAAATTGAAGTTTAACGAACATTTATAAAGATACGGCTATCAACTGCCAGCGCGCCAGAGAGGGCAAAACGAAATAAAACTTGTAAGAAAATTGATCGAGCAACACACGTAGTGAAATTACAGTTGAGAATAAGACTCGTCGTCGTGGTCGTCGGCGGCAGCGTCGTGCACGTGCAACCAGGAGACTAATTGATTAATGCCGGAGATCGATTAACGACCGCATCGTTTCGAAGTTCAATCAATAACCAAAGTCTGCGCGCAAACGCCTGGCATTTAGTTCGTTCGTTCATTCTCCTCGGCGGTAACCTTCCCCTCAGACGGTGTGTGTGGTGCTTGATGCATCATTGCACTTTAGCCAACCCCCTCAAAAAGGAAGCAATCCTGGAATGTGCAAAACGCTCATTTAACATTTTCTCTCCCTTCGCACAGCATACGTCACCTTTCGCTGTATTTATTAAATTTCTCGTTGCGTCAAAGGACACGTCGGACATTATGATAAGAGAGAAAGGTTAGAGTTTTTAGATTTCCGTATTTTCCGAGGAGGGGAAATTTCACTCGACGAGCCAAACAAGACGCGCTTGAATTACGCTAATCGCATTAATTGTTAATCAATGTAAATGATCAATCATCAATCAATCAACGTTGTGCCAATTAGCCGTCGAACGACGATGGCATCATATTGCATCATCATATCGGTGCCACCACCGCCGTCGCCGCCCCCCGTCGCAGGTTCATGTTACATGCGCCAGTGCCGGCTGTTGCGCGAACTACAACTGATTGCAATTTGCATCAATTCGCCGTTAATTCAAATCAATAATTTCCATTCGATTAGCCATTCTTTCATGTGAAACTCAACTAAAAAAAAACAACAGCATAACAGCGCAGGCGGCAAGAAACCAGAAGAGTAATGGAGAATAAATTAGTTTAACCAATAGCCAACACATCGCTAATTTGAAAAAGCACACCTGATGTTGTTCACCGTCAGTTAACACATTCGGGTGGCGGGAAAAAAAAGTTGAACGCTAACGAAATTAAAAGTAAAGTTTAAAAGCAGCAGCAGCAGCAGCAGCAGCAGTAGCGAGCAGCGCTTTAACGTGTTTTGCACCTGCACGAATAGATGGGAAATTTCAATTGCTTTTCGCGAAGCGCTCGGGATAATTGAAACTAACGTTTATTGCCAATGTTGTTAACTTTCCATGTTCACCGCCGCCGGTGGCACATGTGCGCACTTTACGAATACGTGTGTGAAATAAGTTGCTCGACTGGTGCAAGTGTGCAACCACCGTCAGCGAGTCTAAGCACTCGAAATGTGCAACAACATTATTCTTGTTAAATTGCACTTTTCCTACGATTATTTAACAACTGGCGAATCGCTGTAAACCTTAGCAACAGGAGAATATCAAATTCACTCCTGCGTGATCATACGTGCTTTCCTCTGTGCACTCCTTGAGGATAATTCGAGATGCAATTTTTATCGAGAAAAATTTCGTTGTATTTTGTGCACAAAGAGAGCAATCGCATGATCAAGAAAGGCATACAGATACTACACTACTCTACGCTCTTATCTCACTACGCAAGCGTAAAAATATTCGAATTCATGCAGTGATAGAACGAATGAAGAGCACATAATAAGAATGATAGATGTTGATAATGAGCCCTCAAAGAGTGTGTTGAGAAAGTGGTGGGTGCGTCTGCATTTGGCAACAATTGGCCGTGTGTCTCCCTCTCATCTTCCTCCTCGTTCGTGGAACGTGTCGTCTCGTTGATGATGATTATTTAAGGAAAGCATATTTTCCCATTCATTCCCCGCTCATTATCACGTGCCTTGTGCCACATCTGCGCACACGTTTTGTTTCCTCTCGCGCCTTCATCATCATCTCTTCCTTCTTCTTGCACCGCCGCAAGAGAGCCGAAGCGAATATAGGTTGATATTGATAATGTCTCGTCGCTTTTCACTGTATGTACGTACGTTCGTACGTAGTGTATGCGCCATGGATGGCATTTTCGCATTTCTATAGCGCTACCGCAGCGCGCTTTATCAGTTGCAAACACGCATTGTCACTGCCAGCCGAGCGAGCGACCGGCGCTTCCTCCTTCGCCTTCAGAAACAAATCTATACTGCGGTCTGTCTCTTCTCCATTTTCTCATTCGCGCACAACTCAAGGAAGCTCCCGTTTTGCCTTCGAGGCACACGTTGTCTCCCATTGTCAGCCGCACGAAGAAAGGAATTCATCCTTTGGATGGCAAAAAAGAATAACCCAACATTCGTTGGACACCACCACCACCACCAGCTCCCCTCGTTTGCGCAGCTCTCCGCATTGATACGTTTATATAATTTGACAGCGTTAAATTATTTAGTTGCATTTAGTTTATTGCTGATTTTGGTTTCCCACAAGCCCTTATCAGTTCTCCGTCCAGTCGCGTAAAGTGTACACCGGGCGAGAGAATGACAAGGGACTGGAAGAAATCACTGCGTAATCTAATCGTTTCCACACAAAAAAAAGGACATTACTTAAGTATTCATTCAGGATGATTGTCCTTCTGTGTGTGATACATTACAAAAGGGCTTTGTACTCGTGCAAAACCAATTTGCACAAAAGCGAGACAAACACAAACTTACAGACGTGCGTAATCTTTGACCGCTTGTTTTTTCCACCTTTATTTATACGCAGCGCGATGTGAATGTGTGTGTTCTTGCAAACATTACTTCGTTAAAGACAAGACTAGAGACGAGAGACTAGAGAAAATTTAACACTATGTTGTGTGTACATCTCATCAACGCAACAAACAAACGACGAGAGAGAGAGACGAGAATGTGGATAAAAAGCAGTTGAAAGAGAAAGATGAGCAATCGCTGTGGACAATGCCGACGGTCTATGATCATCTTTGTGCCGCCTCCGAGCGAGGCGAGAGGCAGCGAGAGCGAGTTAATATCAAAGCGTCCGTCGTGACATAAAATAATTTGCTCGTGACCCTCGTTTGTGTGATTATCATCTGCTTTTTCTAACGAAACGAAATCTTGGAAATTTTGTGAAATATTTATTAAACGGAATTCGTATATATGGATGGTTACGAAAATAAAATAACAGACGTCGCGCAGTCGTTCACTCGAGTGAATTCGCTATGAAAATTTATAAAACATGGAAAGACTTTTAGTATTTCAATTCCAATGCCCGGAGTAAATTGTATCGCTGCGTTGCTTGCTCCGTCAAAATATGCAATAGAGAGAGAATGTGAAAAACGAATAAATACGCGGGACACTGCCACAATTCACATGTGAATCATAGAGACATTTCTATTGTGTTAATGCTAACTAACTAAGTAAGTAACAACAGTATTGCTAGTCCGGGCGCGCAATTGAATTTATTGTCAGAGTCGTACAGTGTGCTCGAGTGCGACTCAATCAATTAGCTGGCAGTTGTTTCGAGTGTCCGGACGAAGCAAACGAACAAACAAATAATCATCATGCACTCTCATCGTTGAACGAAACTATTTCAGTAAATAAATATGCGCTTTCTTGATTGATGATTAATCAGCCTAAATTAATACACTTTATTACTCACTCGAAATTTAGAATGAAGCACAATAAATAAGAGAGAAAACAATTAGTTACACGTTTTTGCAATATTCGAGTAAATTTTTTACGGTTGGACGATATAAAGAGTAAAGAGGAAAAGTAATAATATAATTATAATTGCAATAAAAAAATATCATGTCGTTCGTGTAACTTTTCAGCATTACTCTCAGTACATGCACGTAGCAAGCAGAGCGAGAAAAAATGTTGATGCATTTACCATTTGTCCGCGAGCGTGCATTTTGCGCTTTTACGGAGAGCGCAGTGCCATGATTAATGGAGAAAGAGAGTTGCGAGCAGCCAGTAGTGTGCAACGTTTTTTCTCATTACGCGCGAGCTCTTTTTTATTGATGATGATGATGATGATGCACACCACACATGTGCACTATGCGACAATCCAACAGCCAACAGCCAACCCATGTGTCGCGTTGAAATTTTTCGAAATTTTCCCATCGCCAAACTAAACTTCATACATCATCACGTCGCTTGCACATACACGGAGTGTACGTAGCAATTCGGTGGATGTATTCGTGATTAATTGTAACTGTCACTGTTTTAACACATTGTTAATAGTTAATGGGGCGCGAGCAAAGAAGGGTAACTAAAAACACACTATATCTAGTGCGGAAAGAGTAAACTCTGCGAGTTAATGAACTACTAAATTGTCGGTTAATACCTCATATCGGGTGTTGAGTATGGTATTGAAATATTGAGCGAAGAATTGAATTATTCGGTTGTTGCATGTTGGTATTTAGTATTACTGTTAGGCAGCTTCCAGGAAGTTGTGCATTGTGCACGCGAGATTACAACACAACGCGTTGTTAGATCAAGCGACGAGCGGGTAATCGTCGATTGTGATTAGTACAATCAACCACATTTTGGCGTTTGAATGCTTACTTCCTCCATTTCGAATATTCTCCAAAGCAGCACAAGACAATTTTAGAAGAATTTACACTTTTACACTAAAAACTCACACAATTGGTCGAGTGAAAATTGAGTGTTGAGAACGTTTGACGTGCTGTAAGCGACTAACCGATGTTTAACATTTGGACTTTTACCTACGACTAACTAAATTCGGCTTAAAATCGAATCCGCAAGCGTAATAATAGTAAAACTGTAAAACTCTGCACATACATTTGCCTGCAAGCCAAACCATACAATACGCATTTCTATTAGTCATTCATTGAAATTCCATTTCGACACTCATATTTCATTCCAAGCTATAAACGTGCCCCGCACACATTTATTTCTGTTGAAAGCCTGCTTGCTGCGGCTGTGTGCGGTGGCAGTGCATTCAACTTTTTTGGAAAACCCAAAAAGCAATTTTGAGTGTTCATAAAACGCGGCGTGATAAAAATCTGCGAAACAAACAGAAATTAATTAAACCAACTTTTGACCGTCCCTTGCTAATTTAAATATTAAACGCACCGCACGCAATGTTTCGCCGCCGTCTCTTTAAGGGTGAAAACGAAGAAATTGAATCAGCAATTTTTTCTTAATCGTAAAAAATTTCGAAAGCAACATAGAAATTTTGCTTATTCAGTGTGTACGATCTCTCAATAAATGAATATTCACTACTCACGAGGGTTTCTTCACTCCGGGTATTTTGGGTTGGGGTGTCTTGTCTCGATCTTCTTCTTCGCTTGCTTCATCTTTATAGAATAACAAGCAAGTGAGGCACCGGAAAGGGGCTTGCAAACTTTGCATCGGGCACACGTGCGACCTAAAAGTGCTTCGTAAGGCACAAAAGCTTACGAAATAAAAGATGGACCAAAAAGCAATTCAAACCGACCTACAACCTCGACCTTTCGTTCTGGTCCCAATCGCGTGCGCTATACGAATGCAAATGAGAGTATCCTTCAAAAAATATTTCACGTTTAACCTACCTGCCTATATGCAAATTAATTCAATGGAAATGTCACAAATTTTAGGTGATTATTGATTTTCTTATTAATTTATATACCAAGTGGATATAGCAAGTATGAGAAATAGTTCATTATTATTTAATGGCGAAGAAAAAGATAAGAAATGTAAATTACTCTCGTATTACTCATTGTACTCATTATTATGCTACTCATTTCTGCGCTTCTTTATTTGATAAGACAACACAAAGCTTTCAAGTATTTAATTTAATCATTACTGCGATAAACTTGATAAAAAAAAGTAATGGACGTAAAAAAAATTGCTAATATAATAAACATTGATGAGGTTAAATATTTCATCAGCTCATTGACGTAGAAGCAATGAATGCTATTTTTAAATATTTAAAAGTTCTAGGAAAAAAACAACGAATCGTTGTCGATGTCATATTCGCTGGCGGAGAAGCTGCTTTAACACTTAACGCAAGTTACCAACAGATGTTGAACACATTTCGATATTTTTTTCTAAGTATTTCCTTCATATTTACTCAACTAGCATATTTAACAATAATATCTCGAAAAATTGTCCTTGAACATGCTTAAGAATTTGTTCGTTTTCAACCCGAATTATAGTGCATTGCAGCCTCCTCTCCTCGCTTTGTGCATCAAAGTAGATGGCAATAATCCCTCTGTGCAGTGCGTGTGCACGTGTATTACACGAGCGAAGAAAACGTGAGCGCATAAACGGCTTCATTGTCAAAAGAATATAAACCCTTAGAAAACGCAACCAGTGTGAATAAGAAGAGAGGGAAAAATGTGTATGCGCTGCGTGCTGTCAAGAGAAAACCAAAAAAGAGACAACTTCAAACTTGGTAAACATGTGTTTTCCAGTTGAGTTGCACTGAATTCGCAGTTAATCATTTATTCTTTACAAAATTCGCCCAAAAATTTCCGACAGCGAAAAAGTGGAGGCTCAGAAATGAATAATAATAAAAGACTTTATGGCAAAAATGAAAGCGACGAAGCAAGCAAGCATATATCGATAAAACGCAAAACGAACACGAAAGCAGCAAATACAAGAGTCTTCTTCTCGCGTCATGAGTACGAGAGTAAAGTGCACCCATCAAGAGTACCGCGCGCAACGCTCCATCAAAACTCTCGATACTTCTTGCTGCTGCTGCTCCTGCTGCCCCCCGAACTGCTTCTGTTCTTTGAACACTATAGCGCACTTGGACGCAACAAGAGTCTACGTACATATTGTGAACGTCCCGACTTTCTACACATAGTTTGAAAAATAAAACCAGCAAAAAATGCACGCGCTCCTCGACATCTTCATCCCGCTTTTTTCCTCGTTTTTTCGCAGCGTTCAGTAAAGTTTCCCCTCATCGTTCATTTCTCATTTTATTCTTTTTTAAATTGTATTCGGTGTAATGTAATGTGCTATCAAAGTAGACGATTTTAAAAATATTGCGAAATTTAAACGCAACCCGGTTCGTTGAAATATCTTGACGTCTAGTGGTTAACATACATTTTCTCCTCACATCTTGTTATCGCACGAGAAGAACCCTCTTCTCATCCATCAACCACACTTCTCGCACTGCAAGTGCAAATAAGTCAAGGCCGTCAATATAGCGAAATAACCCCGAAATATCATCTTGGGCCGCGCTGCCCTCCACTTGGAACGCGCACTCGTCTTTGTCAACTCGATTCCCGGCGATGGCGTTGATGATGATTGGGGAGGGTTAATAATAATAACAAGAGGGGTGGACAGGAAATAAGAGAATAACCGACTTGTCCGGATGTTGGAAGTCCAATCTAAGTGATGTTCTTGTACATATTCCAATCTCGCAAGGGATGAACACTCTTCCCTCCGCTTCTCGTCTTTTCCCCGAGGGCTGATTGGACAAAGGTGCATAAGTGACACGGAAAAATGTTTAATTAAGAATAAATTCGCCGTATACGAAATCTGAAATTGCGAAAAGGAGTAAATTTAAAAATAAATGCTCTCCCATTCTTTGCGTAAGCGTGCCCCGCAATAACGATATAAAAGAATAATAACATCACATTGAATACGCGAGCGCGAGAGATACGTTTGAACAAGTCAAATAGCAATATGAAATATGCCCTTTTGCTTTTGAGGGTGCCCTTTGGGTGAACGCTTCCCGTATTCGCTTCCGTCTCTTCGTTTTTGCATTGCGCCGCGGGTGTTTACTCTTTGCACAGCGACAAAGTAAAAAACGAGGAATAAAATGATAACGCGTCGCATCTTCAAAGAAATGCAACGAAATCATCATAATAATACGAGTAATACGACGAATAATAATGCACAGATAAAAGACGACCAAGAAAAAAAAGGGATGAAAACTTCTCGTTTGCCACTTTTCCGAAAATTCTCTCATAAAAATCATCATGATCATCATCATCATTTCGTATGCAAAAAGTGATACAACTTAAATTAATATAAAAAACGTGGAAAAAAGAATAAGACGTGAAGAAGACACTCTGCTGCTTCTTCGGCGTGTATCCCATTTCTTATTTCAAAGCGAGCAAATACAAAAGGGCAGCACCCGGAACGGAAATACGCGCTGCGCCGCGCCAGAAAGCAACAAAGAAGGTTATAACTAAAAAGGAAATAATAATGGCGTATAATACGTAAAGAGCGCAAGGGGCACATACAGCGCAAATGTCAAGCAATGCCAGCACAAAAATGATTTGAATATGAATAACGAGGAGCTGAGAAGGACTAAGCTCGCGTACGTTTATACGAATGCAAACCTTTTCGTAAAATCTATGATGGATAACGCGCATTGTCAACAGAATACATCACAATACAAACTATATTTTCCATTCCTCATTTTCAATACGGGAAGTGATTAGTGAAAATACTTCGGTGACATGTCACTGGGTGTGAAGACAGCGCAGAGTGTTAATCAGAAAATTTAACCACTTCCTCGTTACGCGGAGAGCTCATTTAATTAAAAGAAATTAAGAGTCGTTTATTATCTGGGTCTCTTGCGCGTACGCGGCTAGTTAAATCTGACGGGCGCGTATTTGTTAATTGTTAATCAACCAGCCTCGTATCACTCGAGCGACAGCGGAACAACTGCCAATATGCGCGTTGATAAAATGTGGGGAAACAGGAAGTGATAATTCCGGTTGTTATTTCCTTGAGCATTTCTTGCTAATTTCACCAACGAAGAATAATGAATTAAATTACACTGCGAGAGAGATTTATGTGCGCGCGAGAAAATAACTGCGAGTGAATTCACTAAAGCAAATTTAACGAGACGCGATTAAAACTAAAATTCTCATTTAATTTCCCATCTGTACACACACCGGATTCGGTGGTCGAGTTCGTTAATGCGAGTACACACATGATGGAGCGAGCGGGGGCGGTGGCGGTGGGTTATTTACTCAAGAAGTAGACAAGTCGTGGAGGACACTTCCGGTCCGAGCCGCGATGCTCAACTAATATTATCTTAGTTCGACGCATGTTCTCTTCTGATAATAAAGATTCACCAATGAGCAAGAGGATTCGAGATCCTGTACTGTTAATACACTTAACAAAGTTTGTTTAATAGCCAGTCGGTTCGCGTGTTGAAAATTTATTCAAGTTTGGCAATACAATTTGTAAATTACTATTGCGTAGATTCATTAATTTTTATTCGGGGATGAAATGGTAATAGAGGGTACTTTCGGATATTGTGCAATAGAGGGAAGATTGCTAATCCGGAGGCGGCTCGAGCATATTACGTATGTTGACTACAATTTCAATTAAAGCAGGAACTAACCAATTAT
Source organism: Anaulacaspis nigra (assembly GCA_030264675.1). Classification (NCBI taxonomy): domain Eukaryota; kingdom Metazoa; phylum Arthropoda; class Insecta; order Coleoptera; family Staphylinidae; genus Anaulacaspis; species Anaulacaspis nigra. The sequence goes on along the minus strand of JARJDV010010747.1, from coordinate 2,624 downwards.
GAAATGTCCTCGTTTTTGGACTTAATCAACTCAATAACATCTTTCCATCCTCTTTTTCCCAGTCTTGTGCGCATTTAAATGAAACTGACATAAACGTAAAAATTTAAATAGTGAAAAGTTTCGCACAGCGCTAGTTTCATTTCAATAAAATGCGTGCGTTGCATACGCGATATCTACGCGAAACATTCATTTATCGTTTATATGACGCGTTCATTACACACACCAGTTTCTTGGTTCTTCATGCACACACACACACTCGATGCGCAGGCAGCACACATTCGAATATTTATTCATCAACGCGCGTTTATAGCCACCGCGAGCTGGAGCATCACTGCGCGTCATTTGATATCTTCCGCAATTGTATTGCTGCATATTGTTCAGTGCGGCATTTAAGCAAACGCTATTGTTTCGCATCGACGTTGCGCATTTCTACAAATACTCGTTTTACTATTTGCTATTGCTTGCGGTGCCAAACTAACAAAAAAACAAAAGCAATTACGCGCCTCATGATGAATTTATTGCGACGATTAATCATAAATTAGTTTATCATTTTGTACATTTTATTCATTCCGTTCCGGCGCAAAGCGTAATTGGTAAGCTAGCAAAGGAGTAATTTGTATTTATTATTTATCGTTGAAAAGTTGAATATGTGCATCATGCGCAGAGTGATTATGTCCATGTAGTTCGCAACGAACAAACAAACAAATAAACAACGCCTGAAACTCTGTGCGAAACTAAACGAAATTAAGTGAAGTAGTGTAGTACAGCACACACAGTCCACAGTCCAATGAAACTCGGGAGTTGAACAATACTTTGGCCATTCTCTCTCAACACAACACACAAGCACAACACAACAGCTAAGCAGAATTAATATTCCATTTCGTTCGTTCTATTCGTGCTGCTGCTGCTGCTGCTGCTGCTAGTGGTCTACTGTTTGTTAATTTGAATATATTAAGCACTTAATATCTATTTACATGCGTACGTATCATCAAGTTTAGTCCAACTTTTCCCTCATCCTTGTCACTTACCATCGGAAGAGGAAATCACTTTCACTGCGTGACATGACAGGTCACAATTTGTTAATTATTTGGTCATTTTATCCTTGGGCGAGCAAATCCGACGCTGGACGAATGGAATTATTTGTCGAATATTCAGATACGGAATGTAAAATTCTATAAATACGCGCGGGATGAGACATCGCAATATATAAACTAAGAGCGGGTTCTCGCGCGCGCTCACGCGGCACACACAAAATATCGTTCAACTTTATGGCCTTCCGTTCGTTCGTAATACTTTTTGACTCTATTTTATTTTATTGCTTGCGCTCTTTTTGCGCGCCCGTTCGTTCCCCGAAACGATTGAATGATGAAAAATAGGAGGAATGATGAACACTCGTTTGAAAGTCAACGCAACGCAACGTTTGGGAAGTGAATCGTTATCACGTGCTCGAGCGTAATCAGAGCAAACATTTTTATCTCCACTTGGCGTATACACGACTTGACTTAACTTGAATCACTTTGTGAGTCGACTTACTGTTTGCGATATTCGTGTAGTACAGTTATCTATGAGGATTTACACAGTTTGTTTACTTTGCACTAAATGAACACATTGTGTTATGCAAGCCGCGCATTTGTTTATTGGAAGAAATTTCGAGTGAGCACCGCACGCATTCGCATCGCAAATCCGCCGAACCATCCGTCCTCCACCGAGGACGAACGAAAACTGAATACGGCGAACGTGCACGCGCTATTCGAATCAAAAAGTAAGGAGACCCTCCCGAGGCTAGCTAAATCCACGAAGCACACGGTTGGGTCGTCGGTCGGGTCTCCCTTCAGGCCGAGAGTGCCGCATGTGGCTTTCCTTCGGTGTCCCCCTCGTGCACCTCGTGGCCCAACAATGCGATTCCCGAGCTCAATCCGTGTGTGTGTGCTTACTACAAAACGCGAAACGAGTCCAAATGCATTATTTCATTACGCCTGATTGAAATGTGTGGCGTACGTGTGGATCCAGCGAGGATGTGTGAGTGGTAGCAATCAATTCATATAGCACTTCCTCAGGCATCGAGAGAGAGAGGGGCATTTTATTTCGGCTGAGTGGATTATCAAGATTGGCATGCGTATACATACTAGAAATTATTGAATGAATAAGTTGGTACACTTTGTTGACCTCCTGACTTATTTATCATCAGACGCGATTTGTTTCCTTCGCGGATTCGTATTCGTAGCTGGCGGTGGCAACGGTGGCGGCGGTTGAATGAAATATGTAATAAGTTCATTCGCGCTCTGATGTGTCGGGCGCGTTCATATTCTATTTTTGGCCTTGTTCATTCCGGTGTGCGCTTTGTATGTACGCTCAGCCTTCGGATAATACGAATTGTTCGTCGTATTACGAATGCGTGAACTTTCCGACCTGGAATTTCATGTTTTTTCGCTTTGACCCATATATTATATTTATTTAATGCTAATGGCATAAAACATCGTTAGAACTTTATGAGTTATTCCATTATTTTTGCGCGAGAGGTAAATAATTTAATTTTGAGGCAGGTGTAGGGATTATTAGCAAAAGAGGAGTCGCCCAACGTGGGGCTCGAACCCACGACCCTGAGATTAAGAGTCTCATGCTCT
>JARJDV010010736.1:0-14575 GCA_030264675.1 Anaulacaspis nigra | reverse complement strand
CATTATTAAACGGTCATAACTTTGGATTAGGCGAGGTTGGACGAGATCAGACATAGCAGCCGTGATTCTTCATTAAATTATCTATCTTTCAGTGGTAATATCTCCTTGACACAAATTTCCAAACTATAGTAGAAGTCGATTTAAAAATTTCAGTTCACCCAAAAATCGCAATTTTTTCAAAAATTAATTTTTTATGGAAAATAGAATATTCAACAAAAAATATTTATATCATTACAAAGTTTATTAGTTACACTTTCCAGATATCTGAATAGTTTTATTAAAGAGAGACCAAGAATTTAGAAAATGAATTTTGAATTTCACATTCACACAGCGAGCTAATCGTGTCGCAGAAATTGTTGTACTTTGACGGTAAATTTTTGCCAAAGTATCCATCCGATTCGATTAATATTTACAGATTCATAAAATTCAGCTATGCCTTTATCTATTGGTAATAAAAATTTGCAAAAATGTGATTATTTAATTTATCGACAATTTCCCCTCTCGAAGCAATGTGCAATTAAAATGAAAAGTTGATGGGTATCCGAAGGAAAAAAACAAACACATAAATAATGTATTAATGTATCTTGTCTGGACTCGCGCGAGAGTTTTGAGCGAAAAGAAAAGAATAACTGTGGGACGATTTGGTAAAGCTGAAGAAAAGCATACGAGAAGCAGAAGAACGGCCCCCTTGTAGTTATGGGCCATAACCGCACGGTTTAGTATTACCGTTTAAAATTCTCTCGGATCGGTCGCACACACAACGAAAGTTAATTATCTGGTGCATCAGGACGATCGCCGGCGGTCGGCAATGTCGAGTGCTTCACTCTTGAACACACTGCACTGCGTTCGGGTCGATTTCGTTTCTGGCTCATTCGCTCGATGAGTCCTCCTAAAACGTGCGCCTCATTCCTAAAACTTGATATGGTTTATGTCTCTTCTTCTTCCTCCTGCGCTGTTTTACATCCAAGCTTCATTCATGCGAATTGACATGCCATATGTTTGAGTGAAACGCTTCACAATTTAAATCATTAACAGCGTGCAGCAATTATAGATGCAATGCATGTAATTTTCAGTTATAAATCACACGCGTAAGAAAAGCATATTGAGCAAATCAATCAGTCATTGTGCTGCCCCCTCTAATTATCGATTTTTATAGCTCGACAAAAAGATTTCCCAGCGGTTCGTCATAATTTGCACGCGCATCGTACTCAGTTTGGGTTCGTTGCATGAATGCCAACGTTGTAATTATTTTAATACCAGTCGTGCAGTCGGCGGTTCTTCTTTGACTAGTAGTTGTTACTGTTTAAAGGCGAAGAATTATAGGTGAATGCGGTTTTCATCTCTTCCGTTCCGCCGTTTCGTGTGCGCGCAGCTGTGAACCATACATCCACTGATTGTGTTCGCGAACCCGGCGAACGAAGACTCTCTTCTTCGCTGAATAGCGATTGAGTCGCTTCAATTTGCCGTTGAGGCTTCCCAAGAAATTTCAAATCCGCTCTTGCAGCAATCGGTAATTGAAACGTAGGCGCGTACTAGACTTACTTTATCACCGTCTTGGACACCGTCGAATGGTTGTAATCTTCTTCTTCTTCGGGGAAGAGATACTTGATTAGAACACACAAGTTACCAACTTTGCAGTTCCGTAGAAAAGCCATTTTACTACTTGCAAGATTTACACATTAGTTTCTCAATGATTTTATTACTTGTTTTGTAATTACATTTAATAATTCTCTCATTTCCTTCATTATTCTAAATACAAAAGCTAATCTCGAAAGATTCTTATCACAATGCTCCCAAGATGCTAAGAATGCTAAGTGTAAATTGGAAAACGTTTTCCTCCCCCTGCAAGAGAAGAAAATCATTTAGTTTTCTTTGGCTGAACGAACAAAACATGTTTCTCCCTGAAATAACAAGTCTCGTATAAAGCGAAGAAAAAACTCTCCAGACCTTTCTTCTGATTTATCAGTGCTGATAAAAGCCACCATGAAGGGATCGGTCCTCCTCGTGCACTGATAACAACGCAAGTCTGCGTGCAACTGCTTATAAATCACCGTTGAAAAGTTATCATTTTAAAAAGCGTTATCATTAAGTAAGTTTTCCTTCCCGAGTCGAATGTTTAAAATGTGTTCAGCGAACAGCGCAGCACGTTCACGTTTGGCTGCGCAGCGTCGCTGAGAAAAAAGTTTCAAATTACTCAAAACGAATGCGCGCATGGGGTCCCGACGACAAACGGACGAATAACTGAAAATAAATTCGATTAAATCGAGTGTACTCTGTACTGATAGTGCCTGAATGAAAATGCCCTTAGTGCATGAAAAATTCGTCGACGTTTGCACTGATAATGCGTTCTCGTTCTTCTTCTTCTTCGTGATCGTTGGGCTTAAACGAAAGAAATTAAGGCACGCTTTTGTATTCGAACATGTTCGTGCTGATGTTCGCTTATTAATGCGCGCAAAGGTGGTGAGTAATGCCTTGTTAGTCGTGTTGATTACCTGAGCGATCTGCGCCTCTTTGTAACCGCGTGATATATAAAGCAATTAAAAGTCAGTAGTGTTTAAAGTAATGCCCCTCGCATCCGTCCGAAGAACAAAAGCGATTGCATGTGTACATGAACACGCGTAGATTTGAATCGTTTATGCAATTCTTCGAGCTGCCCATTGAACAGAAAGCGTTGGAAGTTGGTATACGCACACACAGACTGTTTGTGATAAAATCGCTAAGCGTTTGTTGCGTGCGCCGCATTCATTTATATGAAGCTGTCTTAAGCGCTCTCTGCCTGCATGCGCATACATATCAGCACGAGTCGAATGATACAACAACAACAACAATCTATAAGTTAATGAAGGGAGAACAACAGCAACGAATAAGTTAAGTTCGTATTCAAAACGGCAACTCATCCACTAAATGTGCGCGATGCACCTTTCTGCCTTTGTCGGAAGAGACCGTACATTAGTCGAGATGTGCATGCGGAATTCACATTTGCATGCCATTCGCGCGCTCGTCTTATCGGCTTTATCAATCGCTTATACGCGCTTCCGGTCTCAGTCCAAGACCGCCCACTCTTGAAGTCATTACGAGTCGAATGTAAAAGTCGTTTTGCTTGATTGTTTATTGATTTGCCAATAATCACTTCCGGTTTTGTAATTTTGTCAAGTTCAATATCCTCAATGCTTTTCCAATGGTTGCTTTTGATTATTGTTGAGAGGCTTGTGAAAATTGACATTTTGAAGTTTTTTGAAAATAGAGCCCAAGGCTTCTATGGGAGAGGCATCATAAAATTACTTTTAAAATGAGAATAAGTTATCGAATAAAATGATGCATATTTGATTAAAATCGGTTAATTATAACTCTGGTAATTAAAGTTTTAAATTTTCAGCAAAAATAACGGATTTTTGTTTTCACTATTTTTGATGGGTTTTGAGCATAAATAATTAATCAGAAATCTAATTGGAAAAGAAATAAAATAAATTCCTTATATCATTTAAATTCCTTTCATTTTTTAACGAGTTTAACAAGTTATATTTAGAGATAAAATATTTACGAAGTGATTTATAGGCTGCAATATCTGCAAACTTTAAAATGGCATTTTACTCACCGACAAAAAATGTTATGTGCATGATAACATTGTTAACCTATTTATAAATTTTCGATAAAATTGGCAATAACAATGTTTTCGCTTTCGAGCCGCAAGCACGAAAAACATTTCAGTTCAACATTGCATTTAATCGGGTTGTTTTTGTTGTTTTTTATTTGTTTACGCGCGCACAAGAATATTTTATGTTCGCAAACCACAAAACTTGTTGATTTTACGCTAAAACACTATTCCGAACGCACATTGTTTAGTGGCAAAGTTGAGGTACTTATCAAACAATTCCGGAAATAGCGTCAAATATAACAAGGAACATAAAAACGCATATAAAGCGCAAATAAAAAGATATAAAATGATACAAAATAAATTTTTGTATAATAAAATGGCTTTATGGCCGCTTCTTGAAATATTGCGATGAAATTAATTTTTCCACGCGTTTCCCGTTTTTATTTTCGCAATGTGGAAACTGCAAGCGACGACTCTCAGCTTGCACGACAACGAAAAATTTAATTTAAATAAACACTGAACGCGCTTGTTATTCAGTTAAATAACATGAGTGTAAAGACGCTTTTTATTGGTTGTATGTATGTTATTTTTTAGCTCTTGCTTTTATGATGCGAGCACTTATAAATAAATTTAAAGCGAACGCGTGTTTAGGTGCGAGCAAGAAAAGAAATTCAAAATAGGTGGTGGTTGACTGACTGTTGGTCGATATGTGTGTAAGCCGCTTGCTTTTCTTCTACAAAGGCAGAGAAGAAGAAGAAGAAGAAGCGCCAAAGGTATACAAAAGAAAAGGCAGTCGTACAGGTCTTCTTCTTGTGCATCATTATGCTCGTTTTTCGTTTCTTCGCGTAGTAAACGAATTCAGCCTACGCACATACACCACAACCGCGTACCACATTACGTACTCTTACGTGCACTTTTTTAATGCATCTTAACGTATCCCTTCCTTATTCATGTTCCTTCTGCGTTTTATCTTATGTAATATTATTTTATTGGGCATTTTCTTTTCATCTTTATTCAACGTTTTTTTTTCTTCTTCTTGCGATGCTTTCTTATTCATTCATATTTTTATACCCGTTTACATATTTTCTCTGCTATTAAAACGTCAATTCTATATAAAAGTTATTTTTCCAACATAACCTAAAATTCTAATTTTGAATTTGAATAATAGATTTATGATAATATTAACATCAACAACAACCCTTTCATATAATTCCAGTTTGACATATGCGAGATAACTCACCCCTAGTGTTTCAAACGACACATTGCACAGCGTTGTGTTACAGTTATTACCTCATATCCTCATTCACGCATCATTGGTTTGGCTTTCCGCACACACAGCGAGTCGAGATTGCACCTTTTCATTGCTATTATATGCATCCCCCGTGCGCGGATAAATATATTAATTCGCACATGCGCCTATCGTGAAGGGTGGCGCAAAGAACAATGTTGGCCATAAAAAATTGTACTCGGAATTAAATATTTAGCTCCCCAAGTGCGCACGTTGGACGTTTACCTGTGCTACCGTTCAGTGTTTGCTTATTTGCGACATAAGCTTTTCAACAATCTCATTCGGACGTATCTAAAGCCCATATTATACACCTTTATACGATGGAGGGTGCACTCGTGTTACTTCTCGCTGCGCACAGGGCATGAAATAGGCATTTTGTAGTCAGCATCCGCGAGCGCGGTAGACCTAGACCTAGGGGGGAGGTAGATAACGCGATAACCCATGCGATGAGGACAACCAAAACCTTAACAGCAACAACCTGAGGGTTTCCTTCTTCCCATGCGAAAGCCACATGTTGTGTGTGAGCTGTGTTATGCGTGCATAATGCTGCCATCAAACCAGCATCAGTATGCGAACAGAGAAAAGTCACTCACTCACTTTTCTCGCCAGTTTTTGGCGTATTGTGAAAATGCATTAGGCAGGTAGTTTGCTTGCTTGCTTGCTCACTCACTCGATTCCAACTATATTCACACGCATAAAAACGCAAGAAGTTGACGCAGATGAATAGGATGCATGGACAGACTTGAAGGAGAGAAAAAAGGCGACCACGAAGCAGGGGGCCTTTGGTTACTTGGAAATTTTTAAGGGTGCAAACTTGTTAAGTGCATTAGCAGCGACCCTCCTTTTCGTTGTTTTCCACTGGTTATTTATTAGACGCACACCAGTGACTTTCGAGTGTATCGAATAACGTCATTTAGGTCTCGTGTTGTTATCATTTATATTATCATAAAAGGCGAGCCACAGCCACACGAAAAAAACAACAACGGATCGAAATGATGTGCTAAGTGTTTTTAAATGTTTCGGAAATCTCGAAAGGTTTTTCGTGGAAAATTTCAAAATTTTACGATTGCGTTTTTGAGGGTTTCACTCATAAACGTGCGGGATATTTATTAAGTAAGTCAAAAGAGGCATGCGGTAAATGTGGCGATGGTTGTTAAATTAATGGATTTCAGATCTTGTGCGTTGCGTGCGCTTAAGTTTAATGTCGCGCTGTTAATGTCGCAATTATATGCGGGACGATACGCGCGCTGTAAATTACCGCAGTTAAGAGTCGAAGACGAGCGCAGAGACCAAGAAGCGGATGCGCGCGAGTTCGCGCTCTCAGCTGGATTCGACGGCGGCGCACGGCGCGCCATATGCGGTCGTCATTTGATGATAAAAACATTTACTTAATAATCAAATTATGTTTTATGCTTTACGCATTATCTTTACTTGCCCGCGAGTGCAACGGGAACAAAAAACTCTCCAAACAAGTTTCATCTTTATAATTTGCGCATTTTATGCACGAAAATGTCAATAAGTTTCACAACTTAATTGATATGTAATTTGATATTTATTTATTTATTTTTTATATGCATGCTGGCGGTAATTAAAGCGTTGTTAAGACTTTGCGAAGAAAAACTCATGAACGTTAATTAAATGTTAATTTTCATACTCGTTACGGAACAAGTTGCTTGGAATCTCAATAACTTTCCAGTCAAAACATTGGCAAAACCACAAAAAGCGTCGGGAACAAAAATAAAGCATTAGGCAGCGTAAAAAATGAAATGCGGTTTGCGCGAGTGCAACGTCAACGAAGCGTAATTAAATGGCATAATTTTAATTAAATCTGGAGTTGCGTCCTCATGCGCGAAACGCAGAGTAAGAATATAGATTAGAAGCAGATAAGAAAGCGAGAAGTCGGCGGCGGGGGGCGGGCGATTGCATTACGAGACTTTCAGTCGTTGTCGTCGCTGGGCGAAGAAGACGAAGCGGCAGAAGAAAAAAGATAAACGTTTTTAATAAAGTAATTATTATGTCGTTTAGCGGCGACAGGCGGCCATCGCATTTTTTGTTATCGCGCGCGCGAGTGTACGCGATGGATAATTATTTCGCGTCGCCGCGATTGTCCAAACTGTCTGCCACGCTATGCAACGCCAGAATGCGTTTCAAGTTTCAAAGCAACTCATTTCACTCATTATGTTCTTGGCGCGCGCAAAAAGAACGCCAGCGAACAAAGCCGAGAACTTAGCGTTGCAAATAGAAAAAGAGACGACAAAAATTGCATCTGAAAATAGCCGCCAATTTAGTTCATGTCAAAATTAATTATTTCAATATCGTAGTATTTAATTAAGTTTCATATTTTAATGATTCCCATTTATATCATGCTTCTTGTGACGTTTTAATCTCAATTCTCGCATCTGCTGTGCGCGGCTAGCTGGAAACAATATACCAAACGGTGGATAACCATCTCAAAACTGTCAATTTGAAATCAACTCGTTCGAATGTGAATTAGTGCAGTCGCTGCGTCGTGCCACGAACCGGCAGTCAAAACAAAGTGGTTGCTTGCATTCAAAGTATAAATAAATCCGGCGTGCACATACAATGCATCCACGTATGCGAGCGCACATCTTGTGCGAGCTGCAAAAGCAGAAGAATGAGCGCGCTTCGATCTGATTGTCGTGCGCAATAAATTAAATTAAATCAATGCACGGTGCGGTTGCACTAACAACAAAAGCAGAAGCAGCAAGCAACAACTGCATACACGACGTCGAGGAACAAAAGCTCAAGGCGCATTCTGGTGTTCGATGCCAGCAAGGGAATGCAATCGAAATGCATTAACTATGCATATAAACAACGCTCGGACATATCGCCTTATCTCCTGTCGCTTCGGAGTAACTTATTTTTCCATGACTGGCACGCCATCAGATGTGACATAAACCGAATAACATTTAGACATTTTAGACGTATCAGCTTTTTCCCAGTTAATTAATGGCTGAATTGGGCTTTTTTACCCGGTTAGTTAGGAAGGACGGAAAGCAAGCGAATTAACTCATTACAAATGACATTATGACGTTTATTTGTTTACTCACTTGTTGTTAGTGCACTTCTCTCTCGGTTATCGCATGCGGTAAAAGTTAGTGCGCGCTCCGGTCCATTGATTTAATTAAGATGTGCGCCGGCATGTGGCATGTGACGTTGTAACCCGAAAAAGCATCCCATGATTATCCCGACAGGCAGAGCGCCAGCGAAAGAGAGCCGGCACTTATTGAATCCTGGGCCGTAGTGGATAATAAAATCAAGCGTGGAGAGGCGCTCGCAGCCCAACTAGCTAGCGTCGCACATGCTTGCAGAGAGGAGGAGAGCGTGAAACAAAAGGGGACGAAATGGCCGTGCTGCAGCCTAAGAGCGAAACAATGTGTCAATTGGAATTGGCTTGCAACTTAAAACACAGCATAAGGGGAGCGCTAATAGGAAGATTGATTAAGATTAGAAAAGTAACTTTATACGTAGCGCATCTAACGAGTCAAAGTGATTGACAGTTGTTTGTACTTCTTGTGTTTCATTCCATTTAGTTTTGTGCAATTAATTTTCATTGTTTATTCGTATCGTTATGTTTAGATAGTTGCTTTCGTTTTAAACACAAAATAATATAATTCGGGCAGTTTCGGCTGGAATCGTATGTCATTCGTGCGACCTCGTCCAAGTTCGTCAATATAACCGAAAGCAAGTTCGTTTGATTTCGAACACAATCGTTCGATTTTGACGATTACACCTATATAATTCTACCCTCTGGGTCCAGAAATTTCTTATTTCATTAATTTTTATAGATATTATAGACTTTCTTATGAAACCGAGTTATTTATATTTATTTTTGTTTTACGAAAATGAGAAATAATACATATTTTGTATGTTTTTCGTACGAAATCGTGCAAGTTCGTCATTATAATCGAAAGCAAGTTCGTATGATTTCGTGCAAAATCGTCCAATTTCGCTATTCTACGAAATTACACCAATATAATGCTACCTCCGTGTTTAGAATTTTCTTCTTTCATGAATTTTTATAGAAATCATAGACTCTCTATAAAACCGAGCTCGATTTTTAATTTTCTTTGCGAAAATAAGAAATAACACATATTTTGTCAGTCTTTCGTACGAAATCGTGTAAGTTCGTCATTATAATCAATAGCAAGTTCGTATGAATCCGAGCGAAATCGTCCAATTTCGTTGTTCTTCAAAATTACACCGATATAATGCTACCTGCGTTTAGAATTTTTTTATTTCATGAATTTTTGTAGATATCATAGGCTCTCATTTAAAACTGAGCATGATATTCAGTTTTTTTCACGAAAATGAGAATACATATTTTGTTAATTGGTGTAATTTGCGCGAAAAATCATACATTTTAATCTGATTTATTTTTGACAATAATTCGAAAGCTTTGAACTCCTCGAAGCGCTGATATTCGGTTAAATCGAGCAATTCCGAACGCATGCAATGCACTATAAATCAAGTTATTAATTGCACACTCAATAGGAACGTGTGCGGCAAATCTCTCTATAACGTTTGAACGAAACAAACGAATTGCATTCGGCCAATTGAGCAAATTGATTGCATTCTTTTTCCCCAAAAGTCACAAACAAATAAATCTCGTAGATTGAGCGGTTCCAAGCGTGCGCGCTGTTATCGTGTTGCGCGCCGCAAGCGATATTTTCCCAATGCGCGTTTCATCGTGATTTTTATTTATTTCTAAATTTATACGTTTTCTCCCTAGCAGCTAGCATCACTTAGCCTTGAATTTTTCAACTTTTTGAATGAAATTCTTGGCTGGCGCCTACACGCGAACGCGTGCACACACCGTGCAGTGCTTACTCGAATGACAATGTTTATTTAGTTTCCTGTTTCGAGATGAACGCGCGCGCACGCACATAAAAAGACGATGCGTCGCGTAAAGTAAACAGCGGACTTAAGAGCCGCGTGCACAAAAAACAAACACGACAAACTTAAATTTAAACATGAGTTTGATTATCGAATGCGCATTCGTTAAGCGATAGAAAAACGCACCCTTGAATAATGCTAAAATTCTTGCAATAACATAAATAATGCACCATATCCTCTTCTTCTGTTTTATGTTCGCAATTTCGTCGACATTCTCCTCGCGAGACGCCGAGTGTTTGAATGTTGTTTTATTCTCGACTTCCTCACTTGTCAAACTCAAGAATTAAGTTTAGCTGAAATAAGCAAAACGCCAAGGGCTGCGCTGAATGTGAATGCAATTTACAAGTTAAAAATGCAACTTTAAGACGCGCTGCATTCTGAGAAATACAGCCTGACGACTGCGAGCACTCGAATCGCGCGGAGGGGAAGGACTCGGGAAGAAAATGAACAGAGGGATATTTTTGTGGGAGAACGATTCGCATCTTGCACCCGGTACAGCGACGACTTGCACTTCCAATAACTTGAAAACGCATAACGAAATATCACTCGACGTAGGCCTCCATGTTTTATGCATCTGATGCAAGAAGCGTGTCGATTTTCCAATGAGTTGTTCGCGCCCGCGCGTAATGAAAATACTTTTGCAAACTTTACACAACAATGTTTGCCGAGCAAACACAAAATATTCGCGCGGCGCGGCAATGTTTTAAAATTTTACACACACACACACCAATCGCATTCGGGCGAGTTTTTTTTTTATTAAAACAAAAAAAAGTTAATTTCCGGCGCGTGCGTGCGCTTTAATAATGTATAGGTTAGGTTTTGTTCGCCACGTACCTCTATGTATTTCATTGAATTCAATGCAATTTGTTGAAGTACAACAATAAGGCGAAATCTGCTGAAATAATAACACACAGGCAAACGCGATAAATTAATCGCGTAAATTCATGGGAATGTGTGTACGTTTAAGTGCATTTTCTAGAATTGCCGTCAATTGCAAGGCATTAATAACATATAAATAGCTTATTTGTTACATGTGCGCGCACACACAATTCTCCTTTCATAACCAGCGCAGGTTGCGAGAATCAAGGGAACAAATCAGTCATTGCACTCCCTTTTGTTCCCATTTCTACAGTCGATTCCCATGTAATTTGAGTAAAACAATTAATATTTTGCTAAAAAAAAATTGAATTTAGTATGAAAAACATATGAATTAAAATTCATATAAAAGTGAGGTTAATGAATAATGTTTGGATCTTGAAACTGAATAGGCATAATTAAATTGAAATTTCTCTGGAGAATTTGAATTGAAGGAGTTGCACTGTATACAATTCGGTGTAATACTCATTGGTATTATTCTACAAACGAGGTGAGTTTTTGAGTATTCGAGCTGTGATTTTTATTCGCTTGCAATGTAATAAAACGACGGTTTAACAACAATATATTAAAAAATTAGTTCTTTGTGAAGGATAATTTTATGCGAGTGCGGTGAATGCGTATTCATTCCAGAAATTACAACAAAAGCATTGCGATTTGAACAATGAATTGTGCTTGAGAATGCTACTCGCGGCACGTACCATTGCTGCCGTTCGGTATCAATGAAAAATGCTTCGACGAAACGTCGCGCGCAAAGTACATAAAACAATACGAACGCGCGCGCGCACACGCAAAATAAACGAAATAAAATTGACGAAACGCGCACGCGGTTCAAGCGAACGGCGCATGCGGCACGGACATTAAATCGTAAATGTTTTGCGTATAAATAGCGACAATAAGTCAACACGGGGTAATAAATATAATATAACAATAAGTTATGTATATATTTAAAAAGTTACACGTTCGTTCCGCGTGTGTCCGGCTGTGTGACGTTTCATTAAGCCACACAAAATACGCTAATCATAATAACGAAGAGACAATCGGATTCAAATTTAAATGAAATAAAAACAAAACGTCGCAATCGAATAAAAATGAATCGAATGATGGGTTATGTTGTGTTTGGTTGATGCGTTTAATGCTTTCAGATTTTAAATTTAATCATTTCCTTTCTGCATTCGCTGCGCATCGCTCGGCTGTTTGTTTAGCGTCGCCTTTCATATCTCTTTTTTATATTTATCCATCAAATTTATGATCAGCCAACGATCAACAATGGAATAAATATTTTTTTATGGCAGCGACGCGCGTTCGGGCTTTCATAATTTATTTTTACATAAATATTATTTAATGCCTAATAAAATGATCGTAATCACGCTGGGAACAATAAACAATTAAAGTACATTGTACGGCGCGGTTAGAAATTATCGTACTTGCGAACGGGAAATAAGTCATAAAACGTACAAATGTGTGTATAATTAATGCTGAATTCTTAATATGGTAACGCAATTAATGATTTGTTTGTTTCTTGCTTCCTAATAAAATGCTCACTTTCAAAGAAATTTTCTGCAGTACCATTAAAATCACACCATAAATGAAGGCGAATTCTGTCGATTATATAATCGACATAATGGTACTTTCATGGTGTTGTTTAATTACAAAAATGTGTACCTATAATAAATATTTATATTTAAATGAGGATTTCAGTTATAACTACTGGGATTTCCATTATACAGGGTGTCCCACAGAATGTGCACCATTGAGATTTAATGAGTGCATTTAGAGCCAGTTGCAAAATATGTGGTGCATGATGGATGGGACACCCTGTAGAAAAGAAGGTTATACGTATATCTTACTGTTCTCTTATTGTATGAACTGTGGATTATACATAATAGCCACTAATTATATATAATCGCCAATATGTTTAATAAATGTGATAAATCCTTGAAAAATTATCAAAGCGATTTTTAGAAAATGTTGTGCCATGATAATTTCCTCAATCGTAATTGAAAAGTGCATAATATTTATCTTGTAAAACAATATTTTTCCAGAATCTTTCAATTATAAAATGAGTGATTTTTCCTTTTATTAAATGAGTGGAAATCTTGGCTTATAATTTGAATATTTAACAAAAATATCATGGTATAACTTAATCTCAAACTAAACTAATTAATAGTTATTTGTGCGCATTTATAGTAAGCATATGTCTAACTTGGATCTAGTGTGAAGTTGTTATAAATACACATGCGGAGTGCGACCGAGTGTGTTTGTAAGCAGCTCGAACGCATTACGATAACGGCAAAGAGTTAATTGATAAATTGAAACTTAATCCCATGACATGAAACAAAACACGGTTTACTGCAGCGATCGACTCGCAAGCGATACAAATGCATGTATTGATATTTTATATCAAAGTATTAATTAATATTTCATTGACGTCATTCATTAAGTTGCCAACTTTTGGTACACAAACACGTATTTCATTTGCGTTTCGACCGAGTTGACGCATCGCATCGCGTTACTTCGAATGAATAATTAATTTGATTAATTAATTATCATGATTCTTTCTCGATTTTACAGTATCGCATGTCTGTCTGTCTGTCCTACTATATTGATCGAGTACTCGAATATTTGTAATTGCTTATTTTAACGAGAGTGTGCCTTTCATTTTAATCAAATATCCGAATATGTTATCGCGTTCCACATTTATTGTTTATCTTTGTTTATTTGTTTACGTGATTTTGTTGTTGCATTGTAAATTAGTGAATGTTTATAAATTATTTGAAGCGTTTATTTACAATGTAATATATCCATAGTTATTCAATTGCAAAATGTAAATATTTTAATCGTTCACGATATGCTGAATTTTGCACAAAATTCAATTCCATGATAATTAAATATTTTTAATTGACTTCCAAGAGTAAATGCATAATAAAAAATAATAAAACATGCGATGAACGATGAGGTCGTATTCTCCTAGCATATTTCCTCGCATTACTGTTCTCTTTATCTATGCCATTCAGCGCACAAATTCAGCGTCGAGTATAATTAAAACATTTAATGAGCGTGAAATTATTTAGCGATTCGATCCAAACGCAAATGCATATGCAGTTAACTCATTTGACTTTAGTTGAAAACCCTATGCTTTTTGCTATTTTAATTTGAAAATGCACTGTTGCAAGAAAATAGTTATTAATTCCTTCATTTCAACGAATATTTCTATTTTTATTTCTTTAATAAAAAAGCGTCCAAGAAAGTTATGCATCGTTATTCACACATTGTGCTTCAATTTTTCAATAAAATTATTCGATATTCCTCAAAGTATAGCAGGGAAAGTTGGCCATAAAAAAGGGAAGCGGAAATAAGAGTCGATGGTGAAATAGTAATAGTTGAAACTGTCACTCGTAAAGTGCAAGAAGCCTGTTTGAAAATAGTATGGGGAAACTGCTACTCAAGATAATTCTCTCCCTGGGAAAGCGGCGAAAGAAAGAAAGAAGGAAAGAAAGAAGCTGCGAGTGCTGGCGAGGCGGCAATAACATGAAAGTAGAGTGAGCTGTAGTGTGTGCATGTGCGTGAATGGACAGCAGTCACACATGTTTCCGATGTAATTTATTTACGGACTGAATGCGCGATTCCATTGTACGACGAGGGCCAAACGACGAAAACACTGAAAGTACGCCTGAAAAACACTGAAAGACAAGCAAACGTGCACGAGAGTCAAGGGTAAAATCTAAGTGAAATTCAGACATTTGCAGCGCTTAATGTTGTAACCTTTTCTCGTTTGCTGCAGCTGTGCTACTAAATAATGCAATATACAAATTCAAATTTTAATTACAGTGGTGCCTCAACTTACGAATATTTTTATTTGAGATACGAGGAATTGCACACTCGTCCAAAACGCCTATTTT
>JARJDV010010728.1:0-15659 GCA_030264675.1 Anaulacaspis nigra | reverse complement strand
GTTAACATTTGCGGTAGCAATTAAGATACACTCGAAGTAAAGAAGCCCAATTAAGACATTGCGTAAAGTTGGCGATTCTTTGTTTGCCGTTGTTGTTACACAGGTATTTCTTTTCCGCCTCTCGTGCGGTTGCCTGGCTTGTTCACCAACAACAATAAACGCACAATAAGTGCAAGTTAATTGATAGTCTTGAGAATTTCTTAAAGAAGACGCCAACGACGACGACGAAGAAGAAGAAGTGCTCGTTCAAGAAGAAGTTGGCGCTTCTCGACGGCGAAAAAATATAATAAAACGGTGATGAGCAACAATCTGTTGAATGCGCGCCCCTATTATTTACGAGTGCGAAGAGAAAGTGCTGCTGCTTGGCGTAAGCGCACAACTAGAAGAATGAGACGAAGAAGAAGCAAATGTATATTGCTCGTCGCGTACTTGGCGCACGAATTGCGCGAATTTGCCGGCGAGATGCAGTGTAGCAGTTTTGCAGCATGCAAGAAAGTAAGAAAAAGCGTCTGGAACTCTTCGGCGGCGCCGCTCCCGCCAAGGCGGAGAAGTGAGATGCGATACGAGGAAAAAAGTACGCATAGACGCCGACGGAAGTAGCACGCGAAGAAGAAGAAGAAGTAGAAGAGATGACGTAGCGACGCGGCGTACGCGCTGCTCGTAGAGTGCTTACTTTCTTCGGCGGCGGCAGCAGCCAACGCTCCGCGACTTTGTGCGCGGGGGGGTGGGGATCGATTTTTAATTGCAGCCTTCGCCTTGACTCAGTTCGCGCCCGCTGTGCCGTTGATTTTCATTAACATCCTTGGATCTTGAAAAATATAGGTCGTGACACAATAAGATTATGAACTTAAATTCTTTCGACAAACTCTCGCGTACGCTCAAACTTTTCGCACGCTTTTTGCACTGCTTTTACTTTATTACCACGCCAGCCACGCGAGCAGGAAGAAAATGTGTTTCACTTTCATTCATTTCCTACATTTTCAAGGTTGAACGGAATCAATTTTTCGCGAGTTTTTCTTGTTGTAAATTTGGCGGATCGCGGAACGTCGCTCTTCGAAAACACATCGCTCTCCGGGGATGGTTTTGGCATTGTCATGCATGTAGTTGAAATGTAATTTAGGAGGGAGGAATACTAACCCATAGAGAACCTACAATAGTACGGCAAGCTCCGCTTTAACTAATTAAACTTTCTAACTAGTGCGGCTTAGCAATATACCTTGAAGGAGAGCTGAGGCGGGTGCAGCGTTGCGTGTATGTGTTATATGTGGGAGGAATTCGGTGGCGGTGGGTGGCTGGTTGGCGGCGTGCGGTACGGTATGTGTTTGCCACCCCCCTGAACACAAGCGCCACCACATTTGCCGTTCATCCCCCCGTGTTCGTATGTGTGCCGCACGACGACAAAGACTCCTAATTCGCATTCGGGGTGTCCTCAGGACGAAATTTTCGAATACACGCGCGCACGGACACATGGAGCCCACGTAGACATGTACATAATGGGGGGCTCCCTCCTATTTCGATGGAAATGCCCCGGAAAGCCTTTGGCTTAAGCAGGAAGGCAGCCAGCTCTTCGCTCATAGCCCCCGGGCAACGGCAGCGGCGGTAGTGGCAGAGGAATATTCAAGTGACTAATGATATGTACACATCCAGCTTATCTTATGTTGCTCCCTGCATGCTGGCGGCGCGCAGCACCACACGCGGATGTCGCAGGCCGGTCCCTTAATTCCCGTGGTGGCGCACCGACTGCGGAATTGAGTATTTTACGTAGAGAAATTCCTCCCCTGAATCACCATGGCTATTCTGCGGAGCGTGCACACATATCTTGCGAGATAATTCAGTCAAATGGCATCGTTGCGAGGGGGGGCGAGTTGGAAATCCAATTTTGATGCATGCAAAATTGGAAATTATTCAACGCGACGTATTTTGTGTACTTTGGGTCTTCCTCAAAGATCAAATTTTGGACAAAGCAACCTTTGAGCTGTGCGCCGCCGCCAAAGTTGTTTTCGAAGGAGCGAACAATGGGGGGCCAAACTAGGAATTCGGCGCTGCGGTTGGCAAGCGTGCCAGTGGCAAAAATGCCAGCGGAGCAGCGAACTTTAGAGCGAAATTGCGAAAATGGAGCGGTGAACTTGGAGCGTAGATCCTCTCTCCTTCAAGCCATCCAAGTTTCCTATTAGAAAGCGCGTCTAAGTTCTAAGCTAGTGCCTCTAATCAGTTTCTTTGTGTCGGTGGTGTGCATGTGCGTTTGCAAGGCTGTTGTTGCCACTATTCGCTATTTCGAACATGTTCCCTACAGGATGTGCGCAACCGCCCACGAAATTCCGAAATTGCTTCAAATTTCAATCTAAAACTTTACAGTCTAATTTCGACAAGTTATCTATTCAGCGCAACTGTAGCGCAGCGCAATTGAATTTTATGCCGAGTTCAACTTTAGTCGAATTTAATCACCTCGAAGGGGCGGGAATTTGTGGTCAGCCAGTATAAGCGAAGGACTCATTTGGGCAAAAACTCGATCTGAAAGCGGGTGCTACTCGCGCTGCTGATGCGGATGCTGAATAAGGGAAGAGAGGAAAGCCGCAACAACTAAACTCAACTAGCGCGCGCGCCGAGTTGCGGTTTGCGACCGAGGGCGTTCGGAGGCGACGCACGTTGGCGGCGGCTGCAGCGTAGCTAGCGTTCCATGCCTGACGTGTGCATGTGGGATGGGTGTGCGGGCCCTGGGAAGTTGAAATTAATTTAGGTCCAAAACTACTTCGCCTAGGCGAGCACCAACCGAAGCCAACCGCCGCCACTGCCGTCGCCGCCATCTTGCCGAAAGCGTGCTCACATTTGCTCTTCGTAGTTATACCAGCATGCATATATCGCCGCCAAAGTGTGCGTATTAGTTCTCTGCCGCCGCGTATTTAATTACCGGCTGGCAGGCCCCCAGCTAAATTGCTAGGGTTAGGCCCATTATTACGCTTGCTTTTCACTAAATTACTTTCACTTTACACTTATTAGTTGGTTATATTTATACAAGTTTCATAAAACTCTCGAAAGCGCTAATCCCACTCCCAATACGGAAGAATAAACTCGACGAAAAAGCCGGAGGTTATAATAGCAGGAAGTGTCTTGTGAAAAACAAGTCGCAAAAAGCGAGCGAGAGCGAATGGGGAAATGTGTCATTGGTGACTTGCATTAAGCTCGAAACAAAGGAGCAAATTAAATTCACAGCTCGAAGGAAAGCATCCAATAACGGTTTGCGTTTCTAATCTTAGCCCATGGGGGGTTGCTTTATTACCATGTGTCATTCGCACGTTATATGCTTGCAGACTAATGCAAACCTCTCAATATTCCCTTCGTAAATATCAATTTTACTCTGCATAACATAATAACAATGACAATAAATGGCGAAATATATATTATAGCTATTCCTTGTTTGGATCCATTATTTGGCTCGCGGCACAAAGGTATCGGTTGTCGGCTTCCGCTTCTCTCGTCTCGCGTGTGTACGCAAGGTGCTCTGCGTCCCTCATCATCATCATCATGATCATCATCTTGTTCTGCTTCTTCTGCAAGGTATATCAAAGCACACATGTGCTCTGTGCGTATTTATACAAGTTAGCAATTCGTTAGCACATCGCGAACACCGCAGCTTCGAGAGAGATATTTGCGAAAATGTAAAACACAATGCGATTGTCATCTGCTCGTACAGTCGGAGAGCAACGTTCTTGTTAGCGATACAAAGCGATGGGGGCTCCTGGAGGAATATCAAATAATAAGCACGACTGATATTCGGGACGAAATGTTCGCTCGCGAGAGACAGTCGAATTTCGCCCGCAAATTCGTATATGTGTGTCGTGTTCTTCTTCTTCTTCGGTTTTCTTAGGCGGCGTTGGCGTAGCGTGTTTACTCCTGAGTGCTTCTCTCTATTTTAATGACAGACCTTATAAATATACGCATTTCATATACTCACGCGCGGTGAAATTGCCAACCGATACACACGCTACACGGGAAACCACACGAAATTGTTAGCTCTTTGTTCACTCTCCTGTGCAACGGCGTACAGGAAGAGAAAATATATCAAAGACAACCCTTGTTATGCACGTTGTGCGAATGAAACAAAGGAAATAATTAGCGTTGCTGCTAAAGCACCTAAAATGTTGTAAAATACATTTTTCTACCTAGAAAATAAATATACGCACGTAGGACTGGCTTGATAATAAGGGCAGAATTTAAGTGCACTCATTCTTATCGCGATTTGTCAAGTTGCCAATACGAGTGGACTGCGTGCAGTGCTTGTTGAGCATTGCGGAGAAAGAGAGTGCATTAGAGCGTAATTGCTACTTGACGTTGTGTGCAGCACTTACATAACACTTGGTGCAAATTTACTGATAAAATCATTTATGCGTAATGCGTGCGAAACTCGGTGCTTGTTCTATGAAATTCGTGTGAATTGCAGATGGACGCATTGCTGTGGAAATAATTGCAAATCGTTTTTGCCAAATATAACATCATCCCATTCCACCACCCCCTGCAAACCACATCACATCGATTGTGTGATGGCAAACTTATTGCAAACACACTTTTTTCCATTCCGATACTTTTTTCTTTGCATTTCTAATGTGCGCACGACACTTTGATTCAAAATGTCACATTGATTCACAAGTTTCCAAGCGAAAAAGTTAGATTTATTTCTTTTTCTCCTGAGGTTTGCCATCCAGAACTTTGGCAAATATTTAGCGATATAATATCGAAGTACATAAAATGTTAATTTAAATCTATTTGAATGGTGATTTTATCGAATAATACTAAACCGTCGACCTTTTTTTGCGACCCGAATGCAAACACATATTACTCATATGTGAGCTAATGTAATAAAACGGTGAATGCAACATTGAATTGAACGAGCGTCAGGTATATTTATTTACATCAAATACGTGTTGGTAGAGGAGGAAGCACTGCATTCATCCCGAAATTTTTTCAAGTAAGGGGGTCGCAACGTACCCTTTGACGCGTACAATAGAAGGAAAGAGTTATAGGAAGCGCAGCTTTTGCATATTCGGTGCATACATTACACACCACACGTTTGCGATAGCGAATAGGAAAGTAGGTAGCGAAACGTAAAAAACAGAAAGCGAAGAGCATCATTGTTCGTCGCTACTGGTAACCGCGTTTGCATATGTTCGCTTTAGCACCACCAGGTACGAAAAGTAGTTTTCAATCAGTTGATTTCTGGCGGAAGCTGTGAACACTTCTCGCGATCAAGAGCAAAAGTAGTTAAAGACTTGATAAGATGTCAATTATGAGCGCACCAAGATGCGAGACGTTCGTTAGTTGTGTAAAGTGTTTTGACGCAATACGATGACATGGAAGTGCATGTAAGTACATTCAACACTTCGTAATAAATTCGTAGAAATGTTTTACGTATTTACGAGAAACGCCAAGCAAGTGCAAGATTTCGCGAGCGCGCGCATGTTGGTGCTGAGAGTTTATTGCACAAAATCGAAACAGTAGCGGGTGCAAGACGAGATAAAACGTTTTAGAACTCTTAACACGAACACGGCATAAAAATCATGTTCCGGTTTAATATTTTATTTGATCATTGCGTTCGTGTCCCGCGACCGTCGCGAGATAACCTTCTCTCGTTGTGCTCATAAAATATCTCCGTGCGAACGAACGCAAGTAAGGAAAACTGCGGAAAATGAAAATCTGCTGCATTCTTTAGATAAATTTCTTTTTGTCGTGCTAAGAATTTAAATTCTTCCACAAGATATGCCACATTAATTAAGTTGAAATTACAATTATTTCAATAATGAAATCGAAGCAAGTAAATCAATTGATACTTAAATGCTTTTAAGCAAGATCTCAATTTAAATCATTGCGTATTAGAAAAAGTCAATGAAGTATTTTGAGGAGAGAAACTCGTAAGAAGTGAAAAACCGCGTGGTACTTTTCTTCGTGCGCGCAACACGCTACTTGCATTCGAGTCACGTACGACTAGGATTGCTCGCCACTCTGCCGCTTTAAAATTCATTACGAATTATATCAGCTGTAAAAATTGCCGTTTCGCATCTTCTTTAGCGGAGGCGTTGAATTGCCTGCGATGAGTATACGTCCAAAGGTGTACTTAAAGTAAACGATTTCATTTTGTTCCCGCATTAAAATAAGAGAAAAACGCCATCGTTGAACATGGCGTCGCGACGCCCGCCGCATCGGGATGCTGGACGAGCAGAGCAGCGTGAAGGGATGACGAACGCGCTGGACCCTCAGGGTGAACGCACGCGGACGGCCATTTTGTCGTTTCGCAATGCACGACGTGACCAATACCGCATGCTGTGTGCAAAATTTACCGGCTAAACCTTGACCCATGGTCACTTAAACTCAACCCTTTCCGCAATTACTTCTGCAACATGGCTGAAAGAATTACGAAACACGTTTTCCGCCACGTGCTGTAGTCACGCGTGTATATTGCAATTTATTGCTTATGATTGGATTATTATCAGACGAATAAATTCAATACACGCAAGATGATAATTTAGGATGGCAAATTGCTTCGAATAAAAACGCTGAAAGTTGGAAAACAAGTAAAACTATTTTTATGACGGTAATATTCCGCGCGTATTGCATGCGATAAAATGCTCAATATTATTTTAATTGCGACTTTATGTTTCAATAAAATAAATTAAAATTTGTCACCATCGAGGAGAAAAAACGAGCAAAGTGGTGGAACGACGATTAGACGCGCGGTGGAAACGCGAGTTCAAATTAGATGAAGATAAAGCTTTTTTACATAATGCAATTACGCGTTGATTAAAT
The DNA here is from genome assembly GCA_030264675.1 of Anaulacaspis nigra. NCBI lineage: Eukaryota > Metazoa > Arthropoda > Insecta > Coleoptera > Staphylinidae > Anaulacaspis > Anaulacaspis nigra. The sequence continues at coordinate 8,864 of JARJDV010010728.1, read as the reverse complement.
TATGCTTGGTGACGAGCTCGAGTTGGCGGCACGCGAACGCGGTGTTAAAAAGTAAATAAGTGCGCATCGTCATCAGTAACAGCGGCGGCGACGGCGGCAACGGCAGCGGTGGCGGCACGCCACGAAGATGCATAATTTAACCCAACGGCACACAATCAACAAGTAAAATAACTTAAAAATTCTGCAGCGTCAGGCACACGACTTGGCACTCGGTCGGCGTGTAGTACGCGCTTTTCTTCGCGTACACGCGCGAAAAGTGAAGCCGGAAAAGCCTCGTCTTCTTCTTCTCGCGCGCGTTTTCCTCCTTGCGCCACTCATTTCCTTCATTGAGTGCCTCGTCTCGCCTTGGCAATGAGACTTTGCGCGAGACCACAAATTTCGACGAGTGCAAGTTGTAATTTATTCTTTTATGTCGGCGCCGCCGTCGCAATTACTCGCGACGATCATTAAATGATTAAATTCACCCGTTTTTATGCTTGGTGTTGTTTTGACGCCCGCGCTTTTATGACTTTAATGATCATAACAAGTGCAAATTGAAGAAAGGGTTTTATTTCGCTGTTTTTCTTTTTCTCGATTTTTCTTGCCCTTCTTTTTGTTTTTTGCCCTCGCGATGGATATTACCATAAAATAGATTCGAGTGTCTCGGATGACTCAACGTCGGGGGGCGGCGGTTGGAGAGTTTTTTGCGGCAGGACATAAAACCTGGTCGGCAGAAGAGGACTATGGCCGTTTCGAGTTGGCAGGCAACGTCCATCCGCGCCGTCTCTCTTGTGGATAATCGCGAGTGCGAGCGAGCACACGTGTGTGTGCGCGTCCCTCTTCGGCCCCGGGTTCGGCATCCCTCCCGCCCGCACTCCGCCGCCGTCGTCGGACTTTCGGCGCGCATAGCCCCCGCGCCACCCCCGTTCGCTAGTACGGCGCGACGCGGTGGCACACGGCGTGCGCGCGGGGTGAAGTACGGCGTGTGGCGCGCGGAACACACTGTAATCAATAAGTGTCCGCGGCTAGTGGCTAGCGGTTGCTAGGGCGAGGGTGGGTTGCTAGGCACTGTGGTCGCTAACAACCCTCGGGGGGTACTATGTACTGTGCTGCGCAGGAGAAGACGGGGCGAGATGGCGTCACGGCGGCCATGTTTACCCACCTGCTACACACATACGCTCGCTCGCCAAAGTGCGGAATGTGTGCGCGCCTCCTCTTCACGTACGTTTTGCGCGGTTCGAGTACACATCGAGGCCCTCTATGTGCCTCTCTTCTTGCTCTCCGCACACTCGTTATGTGTGCGCATATATATTGCGCGGCTTGTTTGTTTTCAATTTCGAACTAAGTTTATACATGCTCTCATGTAGATTTAGTGCTGCTCGCAACGACGAGCGGCGCAGGTTAGATCCACTTCGATCCTATTTCATCCTCACTACCTCGAACTACTACATGCTTCACCTATGCGCATCGCTGCCTCCTCCGCCGCCCGCCGCTCGGGTATATCGTGTGCAGAGTGCGCAACCGAGACTTGCTTTGCGCACCAGCAATAAATTTACGAGCTGAGGATGCGTATGCAACCAAATTGCCTTCAACAATCTACAGAATTTTCATAAATGCCATCATTTTCCTTCGAGCCTTTCGAACACCCCTGAAATACATTAGACTCAAACTTCTTCCCACTCGCGCTTGATACGCCATTCACAATTTGATACAGCGAAAGCTAAAGGAATTGAATAAATTTCAAATCTAGAACAATGTAAAACAAATTTATCCCAAATTCGCTTTCAAAAAGCTGTATTACAGCAATTAAAGATTGCTAGTGTACACAAAGTCTCGGTTGAAATTGAGTTTAGCTCGGAATTTGTTTAGTAAGTTTACAGCCGCCGAAAAAAGCGCAGTAGCAGCAGCTCTGTTTCAAGTTTATGACGTTCTTTGGCGAATGCGTTCGCCGAATGTGCTCGCGAGACACTCAAATTCGAGTACAAGTTGAGCATGCATGCAGTGCAATATATCATATCTACTTATTATAGTGCAGACCGTAATTCGAACATAAAACGAGCTGCTTACGGAATGATGTGTATAATATATCTTTTCGAAGAATGAGATTTGACGACGCACACGCCAACGGTGGCGGCGGCGGCGGCGTCGAGTTGAGATTGTGTACGTTCGTTCGCTGCTAGCGCTCATTCTTCATTTAGGAGTGTAAACCGCAGTAAAACTTTGCTTAAGCAATTTTGCGATTATACGCGCGCATTTCACTGTTGGCGCATGCACACGCTGAGTGAGGCAGCAATCGCAACGGCAACGGCAACGGCGGCGGTGGCAACACCACAACTGCCAAACGAATCCAGGAACGAATGAGCACTATAACGAACGAGGCGATATATTAAATGATGAAGTAATAAAGCAGCCAATAAGCTCTGTTTTGTGTATGTGCATGTCGTATATCCCCTTATTAACATATATATTAACTTTCGACGGCGCTACACGAAAATTAGCCGTCGTGCTATTTTCACGCGAGCGCGAATCACATTATTGCCAAACATCACAAACGACGCGTAGCCGCCATTCGCGCCATGCAATCACGCTTTCCACACATGTGCGTTTGCGCTTTATGGAAATATAATTGAATTAATGCGTTAACAATTATGTTATAAATGTGTAACCCACTTTCGTTACACAAATTTAAACTGGATTTCCAAGAAAACGACATTTTACTTCAAACGAGCAAATCCAGTTTATAATCAAAATTTTTACCGGAAAACAGACAGATTTCTTACAAGCAAGAGCAAAGGTCAAAACAGTTGATATACCACATTCTGATTTATGCCCCTTTAATTGACCTGTCTGAACTCGAAGAAGTACGAAAGTTTAAGGAAGTCCGTCACTTCTTGGACGGTTATAACCCCTTAATTCGGGAAGCATTAAGCGGAAAATGTGGCAACTCAATCATTGGAACCCGTTCCTGCCGGTAGGAATGAAGTGCGGAACACATGTCCAGGGTCCGTGCCGGCCAATTGACCCTGATGAGGGTCGCGCCCCGCGCCGCTGACCAGCATACCTCCTCTGACCTTTGTCCCGCCGGCCACTCGCCATATAAACACACCATCCATCATACGCGACGGGTGCATATTAGAATCGAATTTGGACGAGCCCTCCTTGTTTGCCTGACCGTAACCGGACATTAAATAAATCACGTGGGCAACAAGGATTATACTACCTGAATCCACTACCCTTTAGTTCCTTAAAAATTATTCAAATTTTAATTTGGAAAAGGGCGCAAGAATTTATTTTAGGCATTAAAACTCAAACGGAATTTATGGCATTAGAATGAAGTGGTTGTTAATTAATTGAAAACATTTTGCGGAAAAAGCGTCAACAGGAAACGAAGTGTGAGCGTCTTATAAACTTTCCGGTTGGGGTTCGTCTTTTTAGTACTTCTTTTCTTCGTGCTCGTTTTTCAGCTTGCCTCTTTATGTTGATGATGATGATTATTAGTATGAAAATAGAAGTCGCGTAAACTGTTTGCCGGTAACTCAATTTATTTTCTTTGCTGGCATTCGCTTTCGCTGAATTCTTCGTTCGTTCGTTCGCGTTGCACGCGCGTGCTCTCATCCTCGACGTCTCGCAGCGTCTTTTCTTACTGCTTATTTTTCTAATTATGGCAGTAAGCGCGCCACTCAACAGGTTGCCGTTCATTCGCGGGAGTAATTTTTAATTTTCCTTCCCTCGAGTGCGCGCCCTTAACATTCCAGCAGCAGCGGCAGCGGCATCTTAAAGCGTCAGCGCATGCAGACAGTAAACCGCAAATTTCCCATCTTCAGCTCATACACACGTTAAGCGCATATTAAAGCGAGGGCAAAAAAAAGTTTAAAACAAGTGGAAAAAGAACGAATACGTTGAGTACTTCTCATTACTTGTAGCACGCCAAGTGATTTATAACCAAGCGCACATTCGCGCATTATTAAGACGTTAATATCCAGCGTGCGTATTGTCGCATTTTGAAAAATAAGCAAACATATTGCACGCGCTCGCATTAAACTAGTGCTGAATATGAGTCCGGAAGTGGTGCCGCGCCGGATGGAAGCGAATGTAAATGTGCAGTTTTAAAGTCAAACTGTCAGCTCGGCTCAGTGTCAGTGTCAGCGCGCAACAATATGGTATGCGTATGCAGAAAACGTTGGACAGACGTGGGGCGGCACGACACAAATCACCCCTTGACTTAAACAATGTCACCGCACGACGTGCGATTGCGCTGCACGGGCACGAAGAACGAGCCGCCGGGAAGAAAGGGCAAATACGCTGCCGCTACTTAGTCGACGTCGCGCGAAACTCGAGGAGACGTGTGCAGGCACTTCCTACGAATCTGCCACGAACAATTCCGCGTTCTGCCGCCCCGCACCACCACGTGGTCCTCGCCGAGCGAACCATGCAATGTCCCAGCGTGAATAATAATAGCTTGTGTGCCGTGAACAATTCCAGCCAAACCGTACGACTAAAACAAAGAGTTGAGATCTATAACTCGGCGTGCAATTAGAGAATGCCCCGAGGTGACCTGACATGCGAAATTTCTAGAATTAATTGCCTTATCATTCGAGGGTTGATATGCGTTTTTGTTTCAACGATTTAGCTCATATCCAGCTGAGATTCGTTTTATTTTCATTAACTATTCACTTTTCATTATTGAAGTGAGGTTAGGTTTATTTTAAATTTATTCACACTGAAACCGTAATATTTTTATTTCGCTTGCTTATAGGTTATTATCAGTGAAATGTAGAATATGTACATATTAAATTAAAATTTGGTAGATTCAAAGGCAAACATTGAAAACAAAAATCGTCGAGCAAGTAAAGCGAATTCAAAGGAAACAATTAGTCTTAACGTATAGAAGTTGTAGTAATATTCCCTATTGTCACAAAGATGTATTGCGTGCGGTATATTGTAGCAACTCTTTCGACTACATAACATATTCTAGGCCACTATTTCTGAAAGGCGGCAGCCCTTGTTGCAATCTAGAACATTAAACAATTCGTATCGTCGCTCTTCGACGCGGTGCACAAACGAATGTATGTGGAGCGTATTGAATATGTCGAAGTCAAAAGCACTACTAAACAATTAATAATATTAATGAAGGAGCGCGAGCGCGCACGCCGCCCCCAAACAAAGGGACACAATTTCTATTCCCCTTTATAAAAGCGTATTTATTATTAGGGCGGCAACGGTGGCAGCGGTATTGCCGCCGTAGCTATTTATTCATTTGCCATCGCGCGCGTTCACTATGTAACAACAATGTCTGCAGCATGCTCGGCTGACTACAAAGTTTCAATGGCGGTTTGATGAACATTTTCACTTTAGTTCAATCGGTCCGCGCCCGCCACACGTAACGTACCTCTAAATACGTTTTAATGTCAACGCTAACACTCGCACACATACACACACAGACACATGCACGTGTGCGGCAACGTGAGGCGGCGAGCAAACTGAAAAATAATGTTGGCAAAGTTGGGAAAAGTTTCATCGGTGTGATCGCGCCTTGAATTTATTCAGCCAGATGGAAGATTACAGGCGTGCATACTTGTAAAGTTGCACACATGAATTATCCTTCATGCAAAGATTAATTATGTCCATGGGCTGATTGTGCTCGTGGCGGTTACGTGCGCCCTGCAGGAACTCGAGGTCCAACAACTATTTTCGCGCGTTTATGCAACTCGTAGCCCGTTCAAGTCGTGCAAGATTACATGCGCGCGTACAGTACGAATACCTCTCAGTTTATCAACAATATTAAACTCTACGCGATGTAACAACTGGGCTTAACAACGAGTTCACTCACGCGCCTGATACTTTTCCATGGAAAAGGAAAAGAAAATCCTGTTTCATTGCTAGCAAAGTTGTAGTTTCGTTACCCTTTTTTGCAGTTAATAAATCCTTTTCAATTCAATTTCATTCATGGGTTTTATAATAAAATTGAATACGACCAGTTGAGCAATTAAAATATCTTACAAGGGATATTTTTTAATATTATACTCGAAGCCTTTGCTACGCATTTTGAGAATTATAAACAGAAGTATTGCAAGAAAGCAGTTTTATAAATAATCAAACAAAAATTTGAAAAAAAGATGTAAAAAAATCAGAATTGTCGTTATTTAATAAGACCTATTAATGAGGTCTGAAATAATTGGAATATTAAGAAATAGGTAAAGTTTATCATCAATTACATAGTGATAATAAATACTACAGGTAGTTATTTAACAAAAAGGCGAGAAAAGTCCCAAATTATTCTCCGCCACCCCACGCATTCCATTTGTATTTTATTGATAAATTTTTGAATGTGCAAGTTGAAGTTCGAAGACATTTTGAATGTGCAAGTTCATTAAATGCCAAGTTAATAAACTAAATTTAAAATGTAAATTAAAATCTATATTTAGTACCCACCCCTTAATTATTTCTGACGCACCTGAAATGAAAACATCATCAAAATACGAAATATTGAATTTATCGGACAACCAAATGAATGGAAGTACCAATCATATCTAAAAATTAATCAAAATTTTATTTTACACTTGTGACCTTAATTCCTCATAATATAAGGAAATTTTCGGGGTGTTAAATTATTACCAAAAATATAATCAGTACTCAGGCGATAAGTGCTCCTAAAAGAGACCAAAAATATTTTAATAAAATTCGGCATTTACAAGGTAGCTTTGTTTTATTTGTTGCATGCTCCAAACTAAACGTGTTAAAAGTATGTAATAAGATGAGAATTGAAACTTTACGATTTGCGAACAAAGTAATAAATTTGAAATATGCGAAGCAAATAAACGTTGACGTAAAAAATGAAAGGCAAATAATGTGCGCGCATCAGACGCGAACATATAAATATCAATAGCAGTTAAATTCGAGCATGTCTCATAATGTTCTCCTCTCGACGAAGAGATACTTTGTGCTTGATGCGAGGGTTGTGCAGAATATGCGCGTCTACCTGCGTTGGATGGAAAGTTTGCGGTGAGCGCGCGCGTTGCGAACGTCTGCATGAAATATTAATTACGATCCGCGCGTATGCATGGATGGCGTACGCGGCGCGTTCACATGATACACTTACATGTTTGTAACTCTATATCATCTATCGGTTGGAGGAGAGTTATGTGTATTATATTAGATGCTAGCGTGGAGGCGGCCATATTATGGGCTCTCTTCGACAAAACAGCAGCGCCACAGAGTACATGCTTTCCTTTTGGCTTTGAACTACAACAAGAAGAATATACGTCTCCATGACTTCGATACGAATTACGTACGCGTGAATGTTACCATATATTTACCTTATGGATACTTAAAAATTAAAATCTCTTCCACCCCGTCCAACAAACCTCTCTTTATCATTTTCCATCCTTTCTGCATTCACAATTTAACCAATCGTATTGAATTTACTTTCGAAATCTTGCAAAATTGTTTAGAATTGAGGTTATGAATGACTATAATTTTGATTAACCCTGGTGTAGATAGTTTGCACGCCCTCGTAACGTATATGCATGCATTAAAGGTATTCTAATATATTCCAGGCCAAGATTATCTAATATCCTTTCATCTACAAAATATAAGTAATATCGTCGTCGACGTCAGCGTTCGATGTCACATAAAATGTATACCTACAAGCGATGCGCGAATGTTGTCTTCATCTCACATTCATCATTCAAAGCTTTGACGCAGCGTACGCTAAACTAGTTGAAACTTTCTGTTTAGTTGCTTGTCATTTTTTACGCGCACCGTTATCGATGAGGTGGCACTCTTCATAAGTTGTATTTAGCTTAGCTGGATGACTTGCAAAACGGCACAAGAAATGATCGAAAATTGAATTTCAACTTATAATTTGTTGGTTGTTTTTCTTTGAATGATTATGATCTCCCAGCGCAACTTTTCACTCGAGTTTCGAGTTTGAAAAGTTAACAATATTTTGTATCTGTTTGCATTGACGGCTAAATGATAAAAATATGCGTGGAAACTCTTTTAATAACGCTTACCCAGGTATATTTAGAATGGCACATATTTCATATCTGGGTTATTAAAATAACCGCAAAAACTCAATCAATTATTATGCAAATCGATCTCACGTTTTAATGCATATGCGTGCATGGTGCGGTGTTGAACGAAAAGAGATACAACATGTATCGCGTGCACTCGGGAAGAGCGATGGTACATTTCGCATAGATACACCTTTTAGGTTCGTGCGGAGGCAAAAGGAGGATTATGGATTTTAGATCCCCGAGCATAGGGATTAGAAAGGCTTGTGAAGGCCGGTGGTATTTGGAGGTTGCTTCGGGAGAGTCGCATTCGGTTCTTGTGCGCGCGGGGAGACAGTGCACGCGCCCGCGGGTGTTTGCGGGGGTGGTGGCGAGACCAGGCCACCCCAAGCGCGGGCGGCTTGTCATCCTGGCTCGCACCGAAAGCCCAACCGCCGCCACCCTCTGCCGAACGCGCCGAACTTGCTACGTTTGCAAACTGAAAGACCCTTGCCTCCTCCTCCGCTCTGTACACGTTTCAACCGAAGACGTTCGTTCTTATAGATGTTCTGCCAGCAAGGGATGAGTTTGCTTTTGCGGACGACTATTGGGATGAGTGAATGGTTATATAGGGTATTACAAAATATCCTCAAATATCAAATTCAATTTCTCACAAATTATTGCAACACGTGAAAATCCTACACATCAAGTTGAAATTCCAATTTCAGAATTTGTGGAAAATCATGAGATTTTTGAGGTTTGTTATAACTGGACGTAGTTTTATGAAAATAATGTTGAAATGGAGGACGATGTCGTTTAGCATCCCTTGTGCGCGTTCTTCGCACTGCCTAAATCCAGCGTGCGCACGCCGCTGAACTGAAGACCTTTTCA
>JARJDV010010725.1:0-12029 GCA_030264675.1 Anaulacaspis nigra | reverse complement strand
GTGTCTGAAAGTGGGAAACACGTGGAAACACAAGAAAAGTCAAAGCGCACAATTTCACAGACGCCTGAAAGTTGGAAGCATGTGGACACACTAGAGAAGCAAATGGGCACAATTCCGCAGACGCCTGAAAATTGGAAAGACGTGGAGACGCAAGAGAAGTCAAAGGGCAAATTTCCGCCAACATTTGAAAGTTGCAAACACTTAGAAGCACAAGAAAAGCCAAAGCGCTCAATTCCCGAAAAGAAGTTAGAAGTACATTTTGGACCGAGACGCAAACTGCAGAGAACCAAAACGCTAATTAATAGAACTATGCTACAAAAAGAGAAAAAGAATGAAACTAATATACATACTGTAAAATCAGTTTACTCAACTCGAAGGTATCGACAACATGTACCGGAAATGAAGGATAGTAAATCAGATAATCTGGTTAAGAAGAATTATCCGAAGGAAAGCGATGAGAAATCAATCGAAATTGATATTCCTCCGATCAGCGCCGAAAAAGATGAAAAGGGTAAGTTAATAATTTGGTAAATCATTGGTTACATGATGACGTCTCAATTCTGTTTAGAGTCGTCTCAAGTGGATTCAATTACAGTTGAAGAAATCCCCGAAATTTGTCAAAAAGTAACGAACGAAAATCTAGGTACTATATACGAATCTGATGAAAGAAGCCCTACTCCAGGTATTTGACGTTAAATTAATCGCGATGCTAATTAAAATCACATTTTTTTCCCTAATATAGAGAGGGTTGTAGAAGCATTAACCAAAAATGATTTACCTGCTGAAGAGTTTTGGAGTATGTATTTTAGTGCGCGCCGAAACGCGCACTCTGCCTCGAATACATATTCGCTCACATCCGACGACGAACAAGTTTTCCACCAAAAGAAAAAATTACGATCAAGGATTCCAAAGCGTATTCAATTATCAGATTCGTCCAGTGATTTCTCTTCATCTATTCAGTCAAGTGTTTCTGTTCGTAAACCAAATTCGTCCGCCAAAACTTTGCCACCAAGTCCAAAATTGTCACGAGAAACTAGTAAAAGTAAACATCAAATCCCTACAAATGCAAAGGTGGATGATATGCGGACCAATTATTTCATAGAATACAATCTCTTGCCGCAAACTTCATTACCTAAACAAAACCAATCGAAGGAGCGCACAAATTCTACGAGAAGTAAACACGGCATTGAAAAAAAGAAAACTGTTGATAATTCCAAGAGTAATGTCCTAGAAAATAGTTACTTGTCGGATATTTTAGAAGACACCGAACGAAATACGGTTTCTAGCGATATGAAGACTATCCAATCGTTGCAGATGCTCGCAACGAAACAGGGTCCTGGCTATATCACAGTCTTGCATCCAGTATGCGGTTGTCCGGAGGTATCAATCTTTATTCCATGCTATTGCGATGATCTAGATGGGCCGAAGCAAAAACCACTTAGCTTGCACAAAATAAATAAACTACTGTCTGATAGACGTGGTAGACACATCATTCTCCCTACCAAAACTCGCATTCCTTTAGATGCTCAAACTTTGAACAAATATAAAACCAAACAGCGTAGCAATAACTTATAATACGAAGTTGAATAAATCGAGTGAGTTTAAAATCGCTGGTTTTGTACAATATGAATACAATTTGAATCCATATCGTTCTAACTTTATTCTATTCTGAGCATTATTCAAAAGTTTAATAATAAACGTTTGCTCGCACATTTTGCGTACCTAGTTTTCTATGTACAAACATTATCCCTGAGTTGGTGGTTCATTTGATTGATCTGGTTCATTAGTTGCTTCGTCCTGTGCAATTGGTACCCTACACCTGCATTAATAACAAAAAGCAATATAATAACATTTCAATAATTAAACAATAAAGCTGAGTAATATTGTTATCGTGAAATTGCAATAATTCCTTAACTATTATGGCCATGTAATAAAAGTTTGCCAAGATATAATTGCTATACCGATAATTAAAATTTTAACAATAACAATAGTTATGTAAAAACATTTACTACTAATAATAAAACATTAAAATTAAACATAAAGACGAATAATATCTTGACTGTATACGATGTAGACGAGTTTAAAAACTTATATATAAATCTTCATTGCACCATTTCAACTGCATGCCATGATCAGAATGCACGTACGTATGTATGTTTGATCCTGTGCGGACCATATGTCTGTTGTTATTGGCAATGTTAGTTGTATTTATCAAAGGATGTTTGTATTAATCATGTGTGCAGTTTTTGTTTACTTGATGAAATGTTAAAGCTTGGACTTTTTCCAACAATCATCGTCAGTCCTAAAACAGAATGAAATTGTTACATGTAAAACATATGTACATATTATGCAACGATAATTATTTTCAACAAGTCATTTATTTCTAGAAAAAATGAGCGCATAGAACATGTTTCCAAAGCTTAATAAATATTTTCATACAAAACAATGTGGATGTTTGCTGTTAAACACTAATGTTAATTTTACGGTGTATGTGGATTTGATTTGCGCTTTCCCAGGATTTAAAGGAAGGATATGAATTTAGGAATGTATCTGGAAAGAAATGAATGAAATTATTATTAGTTACTTGTATTAAAAAAGTATACTATTCACAACTATTCCTGAAATCATTGTAAGAGGTTCAAACCAGATAAAATGATACCACTAATAACGTTGTAAATAGCATTAATGTAATTGATACTTTTGAAATAACTACAAAAAGTGTGTAAAACTGAAAAACTACAAAACTACATTCGTATTATTTATAGTCAGCTCTCATGCGTATGTAATCCAAAATTTACATAAAAAATCAAACATACAAATATGTGCTTCATACAAATCCAATTATATACTGCTTCATTGTATATATGTATAAAATGGTTTCAAGATAGCCAGGCAAAATTGCAAATTAATAAAAATGGCTAGTATACATTATTAGCAAAAGTACAACTACTGGAAAAACACTTACATGTGCTCAGGATGATTCTTCAAACAACTAATTAACATGTCTGGAGTTTTCGTTCCCACGCAGATTTCATGAATTGCCGTGAACAATGGAAATCTGAAATAACATTAATTTATTCAATTACGCAATGAGGTTAAATGTAATTACTTTTCTTCCATTCCACGACTTTTCAGCATATAATTAACTTCTTCAGCTGTGATTGGACCTTGCAGCTTTTGACCGTTGAGAATATCTTCCTCAAGAGCGGCAAATGATTTTTTGGTCCGTACATGTGCTTCGGCCACCTTGCGATTGCGACCACCATAACAAGTTGTAATTAAATCGGCCACACCGCAACTTTCAAAGAATGTCGAGAGTTTACAACCAGGATAAAACAAATCAACAAATTTAATCATTTCCATGAGTCCTAGGCGAATTACCGCTGCTTTCGTGTTATCCCCAAGATTCAGTCCATCGGCAAAACCAGCACCAACAGCAACAATGTTCTATAATATGATACGATCAATAATTAACGCAATTGCAAAACATTATAAAACGTACTTTGAGCGCGCCGCAAATCTCAACGGCATCCTCATCATCAACGACAACAACTCGAAAATAATCTGTTTGAATGATATCCCTGAGTAATGGAGCTAAATGCGAATCGCGACAACCGATAGTTGTCTCGCAGAATTTTTCATCGGCCACTTCACCAGCCAAATTGGCACCCATTAGAACAGCGCATTGAATTTTGAGCGTCCTTGTAATAATGTGCGAGATCAAATCAATTCCGCCGCCTTCTTTTTGGTCAAAGCCCTTAAATAATTTGCTAAATTGCATAATATCAACTTAATAAGTTGATCATTACCTTAATTAAGGATAATCCAATTGACGTTGGTTTTATGTGCCCGAGCAACGTGGCACATATCGTCCGAATGAATTGATGTGGCACAACAAAAATTAAGATATCAGCTTCTTTTGCCGCCTCTGTTACATCAGGAATAGCAACCTGGAATTGCCAGTTATTTAAGTATGCATAATAGGGGCCATTAATTATTCATTTATACGTACAACGTTCTCAGGCAATTTATGACCGGGTAAATATTTCGCGTTTTCATGGGTTTCATTAATAATTTCCGTTAATTTCCTCCCCTGGAACATTTCTTCATAAACATACATGGTAACTCTATCCTCAAAGTTAGGAAGTCTTGCTGCATTTGTCCCCACAATTTTTGCAATGGCTGATCCCCTACAGAAGGGAACATTACGACAATGATTTTAGTTATACTTTAAACAATAAGCACGTATAAACAATATTTTAACATTTCCATATGTGGTTTAAGGTTATAACGCAAGTCATGTTTTGTTTACAGTCACAAAAAGCGCATAATTACCAGTTGCCACTGCCGATAATGCAAACTTGCTTCCTTTTTGTTTTGGGCATTTTGTACAAGAATTTATATTATGTTCAAAATATTAATACACTTTATTACTCCTGATGCATCAAACGTAGCGCAAACAACCCACAACGACCGAAATACGACTGTCACGAGAGTCAAAGTGGACGCACAACCTGAACACAACTTGAAGTTGGATTGTGCCGAGAAATGGAAGGACGAATGTTATATATGAACAAATATATCTAATGCATCTATCTACGCGTTGAACTCGATAAGCTTTCTCAAAGTTCAATAGATTTATTCGCATTAACATTGCCATTCATTATTGCTGCAGTTTGTTGGAATGCAGATATGGCTGGGAAGTGTTGTTTGTCCTTACGTATTAATAAACTACATGAGTTTGTTGGTTGTTGCTTATCATGCATTTCGAGTAGGTATACTAATTATTTAGCGATATCACATATAATGTGCTCAAAAAGGTCGCCGCGATGTCATTCAAAGGACGTTTGAGTAATAAATAAATAACAAGTATACGGAGAATCTAACGTTTGTTTAATGTGCTTCTACCTTAATGATAAACGATGGTACGTTTACTTTAAGTAATCATTCAGCCACAAACAAATTATTGCTTGCATTTGCAATTATGTAATCCTTGAAAAACTGGTTACGCAGATTGTTTTCAAGTGTCAACACACCTTAAGTGGGTGAAATTTTGAAATGTTTACATTATTTTTGCAGATATGAAATTGCCACATTAATATTTAGTCTAACGTATAAGTATTCGCTGTAATCAATATTATTATATTGGTTTATCTCTGAATGTATTAAGAGATATGATTAAAGTTGGGAAAATTACGCCATGGAAAATAAAGTATATTACCATCTGTCAGTTAATTGCTTCTATTATCTATTTGATATATTTATTAATACATTTATATATTTGCGGATGTTGTTTGTAGTGGAGGCAAGAATATGTTAACAGAAAATTATCGTCAATTGCTATGAGAATTCCATTATTATATTATAATAAACATTCATGTCGGTCTCCTAACTTGAACCACGTCGTTACACAGTAATAATAGGACCTACAGTATATATAATTTTGTTGAGTCAATTCAAAGGACTTCTATTTTTAGTAGCTTAAATATGCATTTGCAATAAACACTTAGAGGTCAAAGATCTATTGAAGACTATATTTTATGCAACCTGTAGATAAGTTACTTGTTAGGATTAAATTGGGATTAAGACTTATTCACTCCTTAAAAAGCAATCTAACTAACTTGGACGTAACAATATGAGAAAGATTCTATACTTTTTAATTTTTCATTACGATCAATTACATCAAAGAGATTAAATATTTTTAACTTATTTAATGAGTTATACATGTTTTCCTAAATTGCTCAACATTGCGAATTTCTACTCCACAAATTAAATTAACATTCAATTCAAACTACAAAATTGCATAGCAATGTCTGCTATATGCTAGCCGTTCCTGGTTAATATTAATTTCAAGTGACACATATGCGTACGTTGATAATGATAAGTTGAACAAAGATAGGCAAGGATTAATTATTAATTTAACTATTTATGCACAAATACGTTGAATTCGATCGATTACCTTTATATTCGAAGATAGGATTTACTCTTCACCTGGCGCAGCTGAAGCTGAATCTAAAATAGCTTCGAATGAAAATGGCTGAAAAGCATGTCCTAATCCCGAATAGAATTTGCTTTGGAATTCAACCCTAAAAAAGCATACGTGACAATTACGATAATCTGGCCGTTGAAAATAAAAGATGTACACACCAATGCAAACGTAAAGTGTGGAGGAACGCTGAAAGACCTTCCATTAAAACTAAGATGGAAACGGTCAAGCATGCCCAGAAGCTGAAAATGATGTATAGAGCAATTCCACCTCTCCAATCATCGACAACAAGGCCCTTGCTGAGGACCATATTCCAAAGAACTTCCGACAATTCTATAAAGTAACAGTTGCCACATATTCATTATGATGATTAGAAAGCTAGACAACTTACGAGCGTGAGCTAAAGACAAAGCCCATAAACGCAGATAAGAAGCAGTATGGGATACCGAGCCCAGTACATATTCGATGGTGTGAATGCCTTGGTGGATGAACATTTCAGACATATCTTCATGGTCATGGCCTCCAGCATGTGCAACAGTTTGAGTATTATTTTGCATAGGTTGCTCTGCATCCCCATTTTCTGTTGCCTGCATTTGTTGATGAGACATCTAACAATAACACGACCTTTAAATACAGCCCTTAAATCATTTTATATTACTTACAGAATAGTTCATTTTCTGTTGATTGCGCATAATTAGAATTGGCTTGGCCAAAAGCATCCATGGCACGCAAAGAAGCGCCAGAACTACCAACAACTTTTGCAATCCCATCTGCCCGGCGAACATAGCAGCATCACAGGGGGATTCTACTTTTGTCTCCTTAAAGAGAACCATATTGATAAACGTAATCAAAATCGATGGAGCGCAGTGTGGACTATATGGAATCAAGTTCTCTACAATGACGAAAAATAATTAATTTAAGTAAATATAAATTGCATTTAACTCACTATCATCTGTTGGAAAATATGTGACCCATTTAATGAACATTAGCAAGACCATGTAGAAGAAGAGGAATACCATGAAAATCACCTGCGGTATAAACTGGCAAATAATGTCCAATTTATTCTTGAAGTACAAGTTGTTCCACAGTGACATGCTCACGCCGAAAAGCATGTGGAAAATCCCCAAAATAATAGATACTTTCATTTTGTATGCGTTCTGATAAATAATTTTGTTCTTTGCCAGCTGCCACACGGGATCCATTCCGAACGGATACGGATGCCCGGCATACGCAGGCGTTGAAGGACTGAGCATCATAATATCCTCTTCTTTGATAAGCTCATTACCCGTTAAGTTAGTGACTACCGACCATTTCGAACCAAAGATATTCAAACTCTTTGAGAATACATCATTGTAAATAAGACCCGTGTACATTGAGAATAAGCCCATGAGAAATACGATATAGCGACCGCCAAAGAATATATTCCATATTTCGCTATCAGATTTTTTGGCAGCGAGTGGTTTCTCCTTAAGGACCATCCATCCTCCAAACAATGCCATTAATGCGCCATGCCCAAAGTCACCAAACATGACGGCAAACAGAAAGGGAAACGTGATAATCGTATAGGGTGCCGGATTCATTTCGCGATATGAAGCAATACCATAAGCGTCAATCAACGCCTGAAAACCGCTGGTGAATTTGTTTGTATGATTATAAGTTGGTGGATCTTCGCAAGTCTCCATGCGATTCAAAATGGGTGGCACTGAACTACCACTCCGTTCCTGCAAAGTCAAACAACCCCTCAATGCAACAATATACGAAATATTACTGCACCTACCGTGCCTCGACGCAGTGCCAATTGTATGTTTTCCAAGTCTAAAACTGGTACCCAGCATTCAGCAATAAGACATTTTTGCGTCACGTCCAAGTTGAATAAGTTCAAGGTATGATAGATGGCTTTGATCTTGCGCACCTTGACGAACCAATTCTTAATATTTTTGGCAGCAGCGACAAGGACCCGATGACGATGGTCCTGCGTCTGGCCCAATACCGTATTCAAATCCTCAATACGCGTCATAACACCCATTGCCATTTCACGTCGGTCAGCCGGCGCTTCCGGGCAAGGATACAGCGTGGCTCTGAATCCTTCGCATATCTTCTTCACACGAGTCTTCAACTGATCGCCTTGGAAGAAGATGATAAACACCGATTTGAAGACTTGATCTCCCTGCAAGTCAGAAATAATAACATAACACAACATGCCAACCTCTGGCATCGCATTAAATAATTACAGTTGATGGATCCTCCAAAGGACTCTCGATTTCCGCCTGACGTAGAAAGACATTGCCTCGACACGCACGCCATAACATGCGTTCAAACGCCGGGATGCGCTCACGAAGGATAACACCAGCGACGAAGCTGTTACCGAAGAATAGCAAAAACGTATTATTACACACTCCTCATCCGACTGCTCCACATTAACAATAAAATAGCGGAGAATAGTGAGATTACTTAGTCTGGAGAGTTGAACAAATTAAGGGGTGTATTATTAATTACAAGAAAATGTTAAAACATTCCGTTATTATAAACAACTGCAAGAGATACAAAATGTACACAATTAATTGTTTAAGTCTGATTGATTGCGTTACGCTTTTGGGCACCAAAAATTTAATCAATTTGCAAACAAAACTGCATAAAAACAGAAAATCTCGGCTAGCATTGTCAATGGGTAAAACGAGAGAAACCATGTTCGTGGCAAACAGTTAATCATGTACAACAATTAAATGTTTTGCGAACAAAAATTGCATGGAATGTTTTTATTTCTTAAACACTTGTTTTGGCACTCGATAATAACAAGTGCTAGGTGCTCATGCTCTCATTAGTACATTGCGTGGTAATGCGATTTCCGTTCAGTCTTATCAGCACATTGTTATAATTATTTATATGCAAATAAAATTGCGAATGGATGAATTAGTTAAAATAACACGATAACGACCAAAAAATAACAAACAGCAGTAGTAAATGGTAGTATCATGAATCAAACATAGATTTTAATATATCGAGATAAAAGTAGAAAGTTGCAAAATCTTTTCTCGCATACTTAAAGTATTTAGTTTTTATCTATTGATATCCTAGTTCATTAAAAAAAAACTATCAATTGTGCAGCAACACTCACTAAAAGCTTCTATTCAACTACATATGAACCAGAGTTTTCAATAACGCTTGTTAAATTTCATTCAAAGCGAAATTGATAACAAAAAAAACAATATCACAAAGCACATAAATTCATAAAGCCCGTGTAATGATATACATTTAATATACTCTTGCAAATTATTTCCAGTGCGTTAACAGGGAGTTCAAGCAGTGTGAATAGAATAATGCATTGTAAGAAACCAAAAAATAAAGAAGAAACTACGAAAAGTGTGTGTTGCACTATAAGACAGAGCAAAATGTGGTGAGTTACATACAATACGTAGAGAAACTGGCACGTATGTAAGTACTAAGTAATATTACTGACCATGGAAGAAATTCCTCAGGATCAAAAGATTTTTCCGGATAACTGTTCAAAAACAAACATAGTAATAATAGAATAAATTATGTCAGTAAAGCATGGCGCACAATGAGGGTGAGACGCATGAATGATTAGTGGAAATGAAAATTAACGTACGGTGCGTACCGCGAGAAGAATGTATGTATATTGGCAATCAACGAAAGAATGCTACGTGAGTAACGCTAGTGAAATGGAGTTAAAAGGTTGCAATTATGAAACAATGTACAATTTACTGAATTTTAAACATCGTCGATATGAATGCCTGTTGCACACGCACAGGCAAACGCGCGCTGGTTTCAAATGAATAAACAATGGATAATGAGAGTTATGGCAGGTGGAGAGCATGCAATTTGTACATGAATTTCTTGTCTGTTAATTGCGTTTCTTTTTTTTTGAGCGATTTCATCCAAGAAAAACGATGCGATTCGGCCAAACACAATACATACCCGAGTTGCACGGGGCCAAGCGCACCTTGACGGGCAATAGAGTCGTCACTAATGAGGGCCCTGGTCATAGACTCGGTGGCATTAACACCACCTTCGTGCTGCCACAACACAACACATTAGCAAAACAAAAAAATAAAAATAACAAATAGCAAACAAAGATCACCACATCAGTCAGTTTCGTCGTATTTGTAGCTGTTATTATTTGTTACGCATTCATTGCACGTATGATATCCTCTGCCCAAATACGCAATAAACGATGTCGATTACATGTTAGAAGAATGATGATGAGTTTGTCAAAAGAATGAAGCCATTAACAAGTAATTGCACGTAAGGTACAAACTGAAAACAGCACGAATCAACGTTATCCAAACGCATGCACAACCAAGCAATATAATAAATTATTGGTTAGAGAAATCACATAAAACATAAACAAATGAAACAATAATCAATAAAAAAATCGCCACCACACGAATGTTAATACTAACAACTTAATGATTGTTAAATCGCAATCGTAATTAATCAACCAAAGCGAAAACATAAATTTCAATTAATGTTCGAGTGAAGTTTCGTCCCTCTATCAGGTTACTGCTTACATCAACCAACCAACGAGTTATGTAATTAAACCAATGATAAATTTACTTCATCATTATTTAGCTAACGCTAGCAATAATTGATCAATCGCTAGATATATTCGTAGAACTAATTTTGCAAATTTCTATTATCTCGTCTGCCGCTTATCCGTTTCGGCAGAGTTAGCCTTTAATTTTTTATGCACCAATGAATTACAATTTATTTGTTCATCAACGTACAACCATCCTTCGCGAATTAAAAAAAGGGTTTAAGATAGTAGTCGTACTCACATTCTTATCATATAATAAATAAAACACGCCACTTTCAGTTGTGAGTATCCCCATCAACCAGTAGATCCACCGCGAATTAAATGCAAATCTCCGAAAATTCGCAATCATCAGATAAGCATCCGACGCGCTCCCAAATCGTGTTCAAAACAAATTGCAACAATTAAATTGCATTCGTTACGCAGCCGCTTACAACATAATGCTAATGTCAATATTTTCTTATCGAATTGCACTGTTCAACTACTCGTTGAATAACTTGTTAATAAATCGTTTATGACAACGCTAAACGACGCTGATTAATCGTTAATTGCATAATCAGTTAGCGCACTCAGATGGTCAAATTGTTTTTATTCAGATATCTTGACCAAATTTCAAAATTAAATTTCCATTCAAAACGCATTATTATCTTGCCTCAAAGTTGTCCGGAAGCTGCCGGTTTCTTTAACGATTATATCAATGTGCTGTAAGAACCATACAATTATCCAAATTATTGACGCTCATTTCAACTATTTGCCTTGATAAATGTAACCACTTAATGTATACTTTTTTTCAAATAAACACTCTGAAAAAATGATAACATTGTTACAATACTATTAACAATAGCAATTTGAAATTCTCTGGTTATCAACTTACCAAAGTTGGTCATACATTAAGTGGTTAATTATTGGTGTTAAAAGCCGTGTGTACAAATTGTTTGTTTTTGTTTTTAACATTTTCTTGTAGCTCTTCTCCTGGGAAATATTGATTGAGATATTAAACAATTACCCGAGTTTGAGGGCCTGTTGTCCACCCGCTCGAAGGCCCTCCTCGCCAAGCAGCGTAACTTGCTCCTCTTCCTTTGACGGATCAGCCATCTGGGCAGAGCCAATACCACGGTCAGCCTGACGACACACAATGCCCACAAAAAATCCTAAACTACTAACTAAGAACAATCTACCTTTTGGCGGTATAATTAAATCAAAATAAATAATTAATTTAGGGAGTCATTTTCAAGAAATCATATCCAAAGTAAGAAGCAAGCAATAAGCAATAAATTATATTGAATCAACGTATTCGGCATTCTTATCATTGCAATTGTTTACAGTTGTCAACGATGTTATCATATTTAATCCGTTGATATTCGATTGTAGGAGAGCTGTCGATTAGTTTATAGCAGTAACAGCCACGATTCAATGGACATGCACATTACTATTATGCTTATTATGGCTAAAAATCAATACGAAATTGAATGAAGCATTCAACCGAAGTAT
>JARJDV010010720.1:0-16341 GCA_030264675.1 Anaulacaspis nigra | reverse complement strand
GATCATCCATTCTTCGTTTTTGATGTTACTAAACAAAACGAAAATATAAAATCAACAACAATCGATTTACAAATTGAAATGGAAGCATTAAATGTGTTTGATGATGATACGAAAGCATATTGTCTTATTCTTTACGATTCATTAATCGAATACACACCGTTAACTGGAATCGTTCGGAAAATAGTATAAAATACACATGCATTGTTGCGGGCACCTCATCAAGAAACACAAATTGGTGTCTAATGACGTTTGTTATCTTATTATCTAATTGTTTTATATAATTGTAAAATTGTTAAAACATGAGATATATTACTGTTTATTTTACTTACCTCAAAAGCGTCCTGCACATAGTAATTGCTTATTTTTTTTACACCTCTATATATCATAACTCGTTCCACGCAATTCATACGATCTTCGTCCATTGCGGCAAACTTATTTGGCAAGTATACTATTGCAGTTGAGTTCATTAATTCTCAACTGTCATTTTTTCTTCATACTTTGTATTCACTTTTTTCCGGTTGTCAATTTTAATGCTAACATTTTTTTAGTGAATACAGTTTTATAATTTGTTCTTCCTTATAAATATTGTTTAATTTATAATCTGAGTAAGGAACAACTTCTTTATATTCGTGGTTTTCTCTACACTTAACATTTTCTTCTTCATCTTGGAGGAATTCCTCCATGCAGGCGAGGTCTATTTCTTCTTCCTCTTTGTTTTTGGTTGGTGTTGAATCAAGCTCTATTACGAGGTCCTCAATAATTTTCGCTTTTCTGTTTTGCACGTCGTCGCCAAAGTCCAATTTCCTTCTTTTTAATACCACGTCACGTTTTACTTTTTTTTAGGCGACTCACATTTCACTACACACTTTTGTGTTGGTGTAAGTTCTAAAAATGTTGATGATGATGCCATATTTTTTAATTAATTTAAGCTCAGCTCCCAAGCAGGGCATATTATAATTTGAGATGTGGGCAAGATTTGAAATACGAAGAATCTCACANTCGGGCCAAATTTCGGGGTACGAACGCAGAAACGGTTAAAAAGTTTGAGGGGCCAATTTGCGTCAGGTTAAACTGTCGCGGGGTCAAATGTCGAGGGGCCAAGGGTCGGGGGACCTAACGTCATGAAACCAAATTTAATCATGCTGATTAGCGTTGTTCAACGAATTGTAATTTCGCGCGAGAGATTGCGTTGTGCACTTGCAATCGTTTAATTAAAATTGCAACCTTGCATATTTGAGGTCATACACACAAATGTGTAAACATTCAAAACCATACACACGCCCCCCTTTTGCGTATGAAATATGCAATTCACATAACCGGAATTAACCCCTATCCGTAATAACTAGTTTCAAGCGCACTGGATTGTCTCTCGGTGCAATAATGACTCATTTCATTTTAATTACAAACAACATTACATTTATTACAATAGACAACTTTTAATTTGATGCACGAATTTGCCATCGGTTTTCAGGTTTTGGAAAAAAAAACGATGAAAACCCAATTATTTAATTGAGTGCAAGTTGTATTTCATTCGCGAGCGTTGTTGACGTGGAAAAACCGTCAAAAGTGGTGTAGTTTTCCACTATACATGTGCAATCTATGCGTGTGAGTGCTGGAAAATCTCGTAAAACTTTAACATACATGTCGCATTTTCCGTGCCACTGTTTTTTTTTGCCGACGCTGTTGGTTTGTTTCGTAAAATACTCGTGTTTGTACGCTTGGAGCATATCTGAAATTTAGTCGTTGTTTTTTTGCAGTGTGCTGAAACATTGTAACGCTCAAAACTCGCGCGCATAGTTTTCACATTTTGCACTCGTTCATAATGCGACAAGGGTATTAAATTATCTGCGGCAACGGCGGCGGCTATGGCCGTGTAGTTGTGTGCAAAAGCAGTGCGTTTGTTGTCGTTTAGTGTTCTACAAACGTTGTTTGCGCGTTGTTTCTGCAACGGATGCATTGGCGCGCATAAATAAGCGACTTTTAGAACATGGAAAAAATCTAGTTGAAAACACATTTCAATATGAAAAGTTGTTCAAAACATTTAGTAAATTTCCAAGGCTTTTTTTGTTAATCAACATATTCTCGTTTTTCATCTGTAATATGATTTTTGCCGCAAGGAAATCGGCTTTTGAAAGCGGAAGACGGCAAAAGGTTCTTAGGTTATTGCGCACCCTTTTTGGAAATGAATGCATTTTCATCCGACAGGCTTCTTAGCTTCTTAAATCGCGCTCGGCATAAATTCAAGGACTGGAAGAGGAGTAAAGAAGCAGGAAAAGTCACATCTGAATGATGCATGCGAATAAATGCGTCTCGCGTAAAGCGGATTTTGCATTCGAGTGCGCGTATTGTATACATGCGGATTTTAAGGGCTGCTTGCCAGTGCGCGCACATAGGTTCTGTTCGGACATTCTAAATGAAATGTTGATATTTTGATAGTTTATTTTTAGCCTATCAATAGATTACTAACTGTAGTTTACGCATATGTAAAGTTGCTTTTAATCGGATCTGTAGTTTAACGAAAATTGGGCTTCAAAGTTGAACAATTTCGGCGTGGTAGTGAGGGATAATTGTCGGTATCAATTTTAAGATTCATTATCTTGTAACACTATACGGTTTAAAGAAAGTGAATTATGTCTTTAGAAAGGGTGTGTATTGCAGAATACGGCTTTTTAATAATAAACAATATTAGTTATTAGCGTTTTAAGGAAAATGATCAAGAGTCAACTAGAGCTCAAGGTATTGTAGAGAGGTGTTCAAATATCTGAAGTTACTTCAAAAAGATGCCTTACTTCAGATATTGAGCCGTAGTTTTAGCTGAAGATAATGATATCCAAATAAACAAAGGTATGAATAAGAGATTTTTTTCAATCCTTCATCCAAATCATTATTCAATAAAATGTGAATCTTGGAAGGTGTAACTTCTCGTTGTAATATCATTTTATACTATTTTAGGTAACACTTCCAACTTGAGCAATATAAATAATGATTATTTACTTAATATATTTCTGTTATTTGGCTATAAATAGCCTATAGTTTTATTTGTTCAACTTACAAACCGATTGAGATGGATATGAGGAAATTACTTGCCAAAAATTACCGTAGTCAGTAATCTTGTTAAAAGTACCACTCTCGGTTCGGAATTGGATAATTGTAGCATGTTGATTTAAGTGTACTGTAATGATTACATTCCTTTTAACAAGCCATAATTTGTAATGTCAATTTTACCTTAATTATCCTATCATACTCTATTATTTTGGTAATATACGGAATTTGAATAGTTTATTTGGCTTCTGTGGTTCATGCGATATTAAGAAATGTTCGAATTTTTGCCGTTTGGTACCAGTGTGCTAAGTTTTATGGCGTTCCCGTGGGAGACGCACATTGCTTATTATCGGATATATGAAATCTGTACGTTCGTCTTCCGCGTACATAGAAAATATATTTTTTACCTCTTTTCCGTTTTCGTAAATCTGAAAATACACGCCATGAAACACAAATACATGCATTAACACCACCGAAAGCTACAATTCATACTCGTTTTTTAATAAATCATAAAACCGGATGTAAAAACTACGAACCAGTTATACGGCAATACGGCGGACGTTAATAAGTTTTTCCGCGCGTCGAGGAAAATGCACTTTACGCTTCGAATATGTGTGCACGTGTATTTTATAGATTTTCCTCCACGAAGGGAAATTGGAAATTTATGAATGCAGTTAACGCGCATAATATCGATAATAATCTGTTAACATATTGAAATATGTTTTCTCTTCATGGCCATTTTTATTTATACATTAGCGTAAATTAATTAATAACAACTTTTAGAAAGTTAGAACTAGTAGTAAAACTTTATATACATCCGGAAACATAAATGATATTCTAAAGAAGAAGCGTTAAAACTACGTAGCTTTGGTGAAATTCAGCGGTGCGAAAGCACAACAAATTTATAAACGAGCAGTGCAATAATAATGCGGACGTTTCGGTGCGATACCAATGAAATGCAATGCCATGCAATGCGATGCAATACAATACGGAAAGTAAAGTAAGTGAACGCTCACGCCGATGTCTCTATCGGAGTACAATTCGGGAATGAGTTTTCCATGTGGCCGTTCAATGCCATTGGGAAACTCAGGACGCGCTTCCGGTTTCGCCGCGTTTAAACTGTACGAATACAAACGATACGAACCGGGTTACGTTTGCAGCCGATCCGTAGGGAAATTTAAAACTTTTGTTTTGTTTAATTATTAATTTCCACGGTATATGGAAAAAATATTCTATTATTTAAACAAATACGACGCAAAAGCAAATGTTAATTTGGATTTATTCGAAGAGAAAATCAAAGAAAATGTTAAAATCCTTGGGCATAAATCAATAAATCCATGCGTAAACAATACGAAAGCGACGTTTCCGGTCAGTGAACAATACTTTTTCTGGCAAGGGATCCGCGCATTGAGTGCGTATTTCATGCTCGAATACCCTCGAGGAACGACGTCCTGTTGTGCGAGTGCCAAGTGTGTCTCAATTTGCTTTTGTCTTTCAAACCGGAAATCAAAATTTACGCATATTTAGTTCATAATCCTTCGGTTTTTTCTGCGAAGTAAATTCGATCTAGATCGAGAAAATGTATTTACGCATTTTTAGCGGATTTATCGTCAATTGTATTCAGTTAAAAAGCGGGAATCCCCTGCAGTAAAACGCGAAATGAAAATAACCCGGATATAAATCCGGGACCTTCAGCCAGGATCCATCTTATTGGATTTGTTTTTCTGCCTCTCTGCTCTTTGTCAGCATTTCCTCAAATATCATCGCGCATCACATCCGATTCTTTACCTGCAAACAAAGCAAAAAATCAGCTCATGTTTATTAAAATGATATTAAATTCTTAGTTTTTCGAAATAATTTCGGGGTTGCAGTAGAAATTTAATATAAAAACGAATGAATTATTCGGACGGGATGGGATAATAAACCTTATTGGGTGTTACGCTCAGTCAATTTTGGGACGCTGTCCAGAATGTTCAGAGGGGATGAATGCCGGTTGCCATTAAATATCGGACAAATCGCACCCGGCCTGGACAAACTTTCCCGGAAGTCGTCCGGACGGCACACGATGAACATTGCGGTCGCATCATTACAGAGACAAAGTGCTCCTTCTCAAATGAGTTTTTCAACTTGCTACATCCTCGATTTTTTTCCGTGTGTGTGTTGCATGCTTTGTTCTTGCGCACTAAAAGTAGCAACTTTTCAGAGTTTAAACTAAACTAAACGTAAACCTTGGCACTTTTACATCATTATTGTGCGCGGCGCGGCAAAGGAAATTGTTTGGATTGTTTAAAAGAAATTTAAAAGCTGGAAACGTTTGAGGCGCGCAACGTGTTAACTTTAAGAAATGGAAAAAGTGGAAAATAACATTGGCGTTGAACATGGGCGTCGGATCATTACAGAGACAAAGTGGTAATCGTCCAGACGAGTAGTTTTTCCACTTTTCTCAGCCGCCGCGCGCGCGCTGCGAATTCCCAGTCGAGTCGTACGTTAGCACTTTCTTAAGGAACGGCGGCGAGCGGCGGCAGATTACCTTGCGGTCGTGTGCGCTACGCCGCCATACGTCGTGTTTTACCGCCCGGAAACGATCCGCTTGGATGAATGTGCCACGAGTTTCCCCACGGCGAAAAAGGTGCACCACCGAAGCCATACACTTTTCGAAATTTTCATCCAGCGCGTATGTGACAAAGGCGTAATGCGCCGTCGGAGAGGCGGGGATAATACCCAAAGAATAATAAAATAAAGAAGAGCAAAGCAGGTGGAAAATTTAAAATTTAAAGCTGATAGATGAGGGATGAACGTGCGTGCGCCATCTTGGAAAATGTCCTTCTTTGCGCCCGCCAGCGGAAACAGCAAAATGTGATTTCTGCGGCGGCGGCGGCGGTGGCGGCGCCGATCCTACAATAAGACGGATGATATCAGCCGCTGACAAACTCACTTCCACTTCCCGAGACTTTGAGACGCGAGCGGATTTTTAAAATTCCAAACTCACAATTGCATTCTCACAGGGTGTTCGTCCATCGAGTTTATTTCCAGAATCGTGTTTAATATTCTCCGGGAACACTCGGTATATGAGCGAAAACTTGTTTGAACTTGGCGCGTCAAATGCACATTCGACTTTATTTCATCATCGCGCCTGCGAATTGCGCATCGCGTGTGAAATGACATATCCGTCACTTCTGACAGCTGACAATATTCCATCCTTCCAGAAATAGCTCTAAACCCGACTTTCAGTACTTTGCAAAATATTCGTATTTGGTGTGTAAAACTTTTGCGCTTTTAGAGCGTATTATTCAAATGATAATTGTTAAACGGTCTATGCTGAATTAAAGTTGCCAAATCCGTGGGAAGAATCTCCCGGAGATTTTCGCGTCAACGAAAGAAATTAAAACATACGCTACTGTGGAAACTTTCTTTGACACTTTTTCTTGGCTCTGCGCTGCGCCGCATTTGGCATAAAATCAATAAGGATAATGAAGCAAAACATGTTTTTCGCATTAAGAAATCAGTATCTCCTCGAGTGTTTTGTTCTGCGTGCGTACATTCTTTATTCTTTATTTATTCATTTCGCTCGTTTCGTTTGAGGATTTTGTTTGTTACTCGCGGCCCGGTCGGATGGCTGAGATTTGTGTGTTTGTTCGGGCACAGACGACGCGCGGCGTTTGCGTCGTTTGTAGATCTGTAAACGCGAAGACGGGAAAAAACTTGTATGCATGCAGGAAGAGATGCGGGGCCACAGCTTAAGTGCCCATGCGATAAGCTGCTTACCGAGTGACTTATGGCCGCTCTGTTTGTGGCTTAAAGATGTACACAACCGGAAATCGCATGTTTACTCGGCCTCCTTTTTCCCGCGCTCGTTGCTTGGAGGATTTTAATTTCTAAGGGTTGTAGTAAATGATTTTATATATATACTATTATCATAAAACAGCGGTGGTAAAGAGAATCGTTGATGAAGTGGGCGAGAATGTCGATGATTAATTGAAAAGTCGGGGGGCGGCGGTTTGAGACGGCGAGTTTGCAAAATGGCACACTTCATTCCGCATCGCGGACGCGGAAACCATTTATATTTCGTGCGATTACGACGCGCGGCAGAGGCGTTAATTTATCATTTCGTGATTTCAGCGTTTCAGCTCAACGCGACTTCACTCAATGCGCATCTTGCGCGCCGCCGCCCGCCGCCGCCGTCCCTTCAGCAACGTCGAGTAGATTATTTCTCGATTTATATCCATCGTGTGCAAGCTCAGATATAAACACCATTTAAAAAGCTCGCAATCGTTTTCTGATTATCGCGAATTGCATTCGGTTTTTGTTGTTGAGAATACACGCATTGAATGAAATGTTAATTTAACTCGCATGTAGGAATTTGTTGAAGCGCAAATAATACGCAAACAAACATGCCAGTCGATTATTATAATTTGCAATGCATAATCAAGCTTAATTTCAATAGAGCGCACACGCGATTGAAAACCATTGGCGGCGCGAGTTGGATGTAGAAATAACGAGGAATTTCGATGCAACAACGATCAGAGAGCTCTGTTGAAGTTGTGAATGTTTGGCACGGCGTATTCAATTCGCCGCAAATGCACAATTATTGTAATGCTTTACTCTGTTTTGCACTTCACAAATTGCACGATTTGTGCGCGCCTCGTCCGCGTTGACTATTGACGTAATGCTGTGAGCCGTACGGTATTCACTAATAACTAAATTTTACGTTAATTTATTATTGTTTCCATATTCAATCGCGAATTTCGCCGCAAATGAGTTGCCGCCTCTCGCCAAGAGGATAAATTGTTGATTGTTCCGCGAATCAATTTCGAATTCGCATCATGTGAAATTTGCTTTTGGTATTTCTGCGTTTCGGGAAAGTTGTTGTTTAGATGTAAAAAAACAACGAATGAATTTTAGTAATTGATGATTTGTGTGATTGCTCAGTTTGTTGGTTTTTCATTCGGGCGGCTGTCGATACAATCAGAAAATATTGCATAATTTTATGTTTGCTGAGCGCAGATTGCATACGTGAATTATTGACGCATTTATCAACACAATTGCCGCGGAAAAATCTCATTCGGCTTTGACAATATTTGCAAAAAGCGGCGATTAATGTCGGACGCGAGAGATTGAAAATGCACCCTCATCCAATTCATTAAAGTCGTCGTCGCGGAAATGTTTGAATTTTCCGCCAACGTGAGAAATTCATAAACATTGCGAAACATTCCGTGATTTTCTCGAGGCTTTCTTAATCCGGCAAGTTGAATGCGACGCGGACGAGATTAATGTTAATGACTTGGAGAATAAATAGTTTCTCAATACAATTAGTCGTGACTGGCTTTTCGAATGCGAGGCGGCAGAGCAAAAGTATGCGGATGCTTGTTTTCTTTCGCGCGACTGGAATTCAATGCCGCCCCCCGTGCCACGCAACACATACCGATGCATTAGCAGTTGGCACAAGCGCTGCGAAACGTGAATGGAAAAGGCAACAAAATCAATCGCTCGCCATTGTTTCGCCGCCATCGACAACCTCAGACGAACTTTGCCTTCTTTTCGTGTCGACTACGGCGGCGGCGGCGGTGGCACTGACTTTACAAACAATGCAAATGCACTAAGAGGCTTTTCTGCGCAACGGCTCAAGGCGATTTTCTTTACTGAAATGGATTCTTTAATTGAACACATAAATTTAGTTTGCTTCTCGGGTTTATTTCTTATTACAAATGTAAGCTTCTTAATTCTATTTTTAGGAAGCGCAATAAATAGAAGAAAAAAACAGCAAAATGTCTATTTCATTAATGATATTTAAAGGATTTCAACAAATATTTTTCGCTAGCAAATACGTTCGTTTGCGTATTAGGAGATCTGGGCCAAATTCGGCGGATGGCAAGTAAAACGTTTTGGCATTGCCGCCCCTCGAATTTTGAGCGTGCTTCCTATGCGAACGAAACTCTCGGTGCGTTCAATGGGAAAACGTGTCCGAACCGAGAATAAATCAATTCGACGCGCCGACATTTGGAGCGTGTCTGCCACCAACGACGATATAAATTTCGTGCGCAAATTTTACTTACTTCTTGCGTACGCCGCGCGAATTCTCATTCGTAATTCCCGCTTAGGATTTCGCGCAAAAATTTATCCATCTCGGCGCTGACAAAGTTTTGATTTAATCTGAAAGCCAAACAAATTTTAATTACAAAAACCGAGGCTAATTTAAAAGGCGTTGCGCGCACGTCGTTCTTCGTCTTGAAGCCGAAATCTGTAGTTGCGCTTTGATGCCTTTGGGGGGGCGGCGCACGTCGTACTAATGACATGACTAAGTGCCACTGCATAAATCTTGGCATTGGTCCACCGCGCAAGGAGAAAAAAAGCCTTCACGACGTGCCAGCGTCGAAAGAAGACACACAAGTGCCACGAGCGTGCCATGCTCTTCTCGTGGAAAAGCGAGGAAAAGTCGACAGCAATAATTTCCCACGAGTATCGTGTGTGTGCACTGTGTTCTTTCGTTACGAGGATCGTGTTTCTTTGACATTCGAATGACTTTCAACTGTTACTATCTATAACGAAATAAGTTAAGGTTGTTTTTATTTTATAAAGGATCGATTAATTGCATACCCGATTAAAAAGTCGGTTTCAGTGTTTAAAGTTGTTGTTTAGATGTAAAAGCCGCAGGCATTATCTAGTATTGCTCATGTATAACTAAATATGTTAAGGGTTGTTTTTAGTTCATAAGGGGCTGATTAATTACGTCCCGATTAACCAGAAGTTGATGGTTTTGATATTGCTAGTCGTTATAGGCGAAGTAAAATTTAGTGAAATTATTTGCATTTGAAGTACGGGGTCCGATTTATTGGAAATATGATCAGTGAATCGTGGCTGAGCAAATCCGAATCGAAGCGCAGTTTATTGATATAAATGTTCCGCACGGCAATAACTCTCCCGATCGACCCTCACACGAGTGCGGAATTATCATACAGCGGCGAGCGGCGCACGCGGTAATATCATTCGATACGATCCGGAGGAAAACTACCCCGGGGAGAGACATTTAGCAAATTCCTAACCCTCGTCCATCGCGTGCATCGTGCATTCGCATATTTGCGCTCGCACTCCATGTGTGCTCGACTCATTCGGGCGCACGAAATAAATTAATTTCTTGTTGAATGGCGCATAAAAGTCAAACAGATTAATTCGCACTAAATTTCATTTTATTGCGCGCGCATTTGCGACTGGCTTTTAGACTAATATTTTGTCTGTTGCTCTGTTTCAGGTACGATTGCTATCGTTATCTTGGTCCTTATCGAGGTGAGATAAAAATGATTTTCGTCATTATCCACATGGTAATTGATGATAATCGAAGATAACCTAACCTCATTGTATTTAAATTGCATGTGGTATCGCAAGCATGTGAATTGAATTAGGCGTTCCTGTCCACTTTATACACATAAACACGAGGACAAAACACAGCTGAAGTGATTATACCATCATAATAGGTAAACAATAATCAAGCACACACACTGGGAGGTGTGCGCACGCGCAATGAAGACACACGGCACAATATGTGCGTATATTCCGATTGCAAATTAATTTTGCATTGTGTCCGTAATTAATTTCGCGCTTGAGGGTCATCCGCGCCGCCCCCTTGGGGCAATGGAATTCGTTTAATTGTTGTTCTAAGAGTTTAACCCAATTTTCGGCGCTCAAATTTGCTCAAAATAACATGAATTGTGTCACAAAGAATTTAATTAAACGAGGAATTCTTCACTTTTTCCCACGTTTTATTTATTTTTCATTTCGCCCCGTGAAAAAGGGGTGGCAGGGGATGAAACAACAATTTCATTCCCAAGGTGCACGTATCGAGTATCTGAATATAATACGCAGTTAATAATTTGTCCCCGAAAACAATTTCCAAATCGCATTGCATCGCATGTCAATTGTGATTGATTCGATGCTAATATGCGAATCAGTCATATTCCTGGCTGACAAGGAACATTGCCTTATTATCCTGAAATTTACTACACAATGCAATGCCATTATGAGGCGGCAGCACTGCCGGTGGCGGAGGCACTAAATAACTGTATTTCCGCGTAGCACTTTTATTTGTCATTTTTTATCGCTGGCTATCAATCACTTTGTTTCGAATCAATACGTTTGCTTGTGTTGCTTATTACGCAATCTAATAAGTAGAGTAATAATAATAATGGCAATAATCACCCGCCATGATGATGCGGGGGGCGGCGAGGGTAGTATGGGGATGCAAAGAAACGCGCGTGCTCTCAGTGAGAATGGAAATTGGCAAAAAGGAATTTAATTATCGCATCGCTAAGTCTCAAAAGAAGCGAAACGGTCGAGACGTTTCGGCGTCTATCCTTCCTTCTTTTCATCATCGCATCGGGCGCGTAATTAAAATATTTAATTAAGCGCTCTTAGAAAATGTCTTGCGCTTTGAGCATCGCGCATGGACGACATTGTCAAAGAGTGATACATACAGCTCGTGCCTTCGTGCCTCGCTCTATGTGTAATTGATACAGATATCTCTTCGTTCGTCCTCGTCCTGATTGCCAGACTCATTAGGCATTGTTTCTGGCGCGCAATAATTATTAATTAATTTCACGACGACTCCGTCCGATGAATGCGTAATGAGTGCGAGCGCTCTGCTTTGGGTTGTTATTTGTTTTTAATTAATAAAAACTCGAGTTGCGAACGAAACTTAAAGAGCTTAGCTCGAAGAAATTTGTAGCAAAAAAGATAAACAAAAATGGACATGAATAAATTTACATTTGTCAGTGCAGGAAATAAGCGTCAATGACGTTATCAATACGTTATCGGCGGTGGCGGCAGCGTGTATCTATCATATCGTTCACACTACAGTGCTGCCACTCCCAGCGCCGCCCCCGTACGCACGTTCCGCGCTAGATAGCAATCTGCGTGCGCGCCCGCGAACACTGAGAATAAGAAAAGGAAGAAGACGACGACGAAGAGATATTCAGATCGCTATCGCGCGAGTGATTTATAATAAAACCGCTGGCTGTGTCGTCTTTTATATTTATCGCTCGCACATAAGTCTTAAGCCACTGCGACATTCTTCTCAATACCGGCAATAAAACGTGCGTCGTTGATGATTTATGCATTGCGCAAAACGATTCAATTCGCATTTATTTACTTGCTTATTGACGCAATAGCGCGGCAAGCGCTGGCGTTCAATTACGTAAACAAACAGGCAATAGTTAAAGAAGATTCGGAGTGAAGTGAACACAAGGAAATTTTAGGTTAATTTCCATCACGCCGGCTTTCTTACTGGAAAGTTCATACTAATATTAGCATAATATTCATGTGTAAATATGCACTCAGCCCGAACCAATTTGCTCAACGTAGGCCATTAGTAAGTAATCAATACGCGCTCTGCCTGCTACCGCCGCTGCCGACGTTGCCGCCGCCCGTGTGCAAACTTACCCTTATTAAAGTTACACCAACGCATATTATATGACACATAAAGTAATGGAATAAGTTTGCATCCGACGCGCGCGCGAACGCAAACTCGCAACGCTTACACGACGATGAAGATGTATTTCTCGTGCGTTCGATGCGATTTCGATTGAATAATTAATAGTTTTCCTCGAGAGTTTCCAATGCAAAAATTACTCGTTATAAGTTGCGATCAAATCATCGTCATTCGCAGCAAATGATTTGCCTTAATTCGTATTTGCTTTGGAGAGAGAATTTATCATTTGTTGAATTATGTAATACAATGTCATGAAAATCTGGCGTGTCATCAATTTTTCTAGCATCATCTGTTTCACTACTGCCACCCCCCCGCTCCCCCTCTCCGCGTTCAAAAATATATCGAAATATTAATGGTCGAGATAAAATCATTAATCGTCAGCCGCCCCCGTCGAATTATACAGCGAGTGGAAATCTATCGGTTATTGACTTTTGCGCAGACATCAAATATGTATGAATGCCGTGTCAAATCTCTCGATTCGCACAAAAACTACGGTGATTAATAATTGATTAGTTGAGCGTTTCTATTATTCCGCTTATCTCACCAGCGGAGATTTCTTCCGCTCGCATGATTTATAGCACTCAGTTGCATGTTTCGTATTCAAAGACCTGTTTGACTCACAGAACGCATGGCATTATCATATTCGATGCTTGCTTTTTGCCGCTCGATGATCATGAAAAACGCATCACGATATGCATCGTACGTCGGCGAAAAACTTGTGGAAATGCTGGCTTTTCTTGCGCGTTACTTTTTCCGCCCGCAAAGTGATGCTATGATGTATGACTTGAAATATTGTTTGCACCTTTTGTTTTGCTATTATTTTCCTCAGTGTCCTTTGTTTTTCGTATGACATGCGGAGGAGCAATTTTAAAAATGTAATAAACTCAGCAAACGTCAAAGCATCTTCTCTCATAGTAAATCATGCCATTTTCTAAGGGAATAAAAACAACTCTTGTTGCTTTAAATTAACTTTAACTCTATTTCTTTCGTCTTAAGAAAATATCAAGGACGATGCTAATTATAAGCAAGGTTCTATGATGTGGCAACGTTGCAGTTTCTGGCAAGTGCATCCATCTGCTTCAAATGGCTGGTGAGAATAATAGCAAAGGCTGTGTTGCCAAGTTTCGCGTGTGTATGTGTGTTTGTGGATAAAACATTCTCAAGGGCTGCTCGGTTTTATTGCTTTGCGCACACATGCCGATAGGCGTATTGACTTCAAATGGCGGCGGCGCAATCGCAATAAAAAGCATAAATTGCAATTCGCATAATCGATGCCAGCGCCAATAACAGCGAACGTCTTTTACGTTTGTTCGGGGCCCGGCTTTTTCTTCCTTTTTTTCTCAAACGGTTTAGCTTTGTGATTCGATTCAAGCGAGATTTATATCGGACGAATTTTTGCTTGTATTTTACTGTACTCGGTTTATAATAGTGTCTTATTTCATGCTGCGAAACGAAAAAGCGTTTTGCGATCGCTTCACGAGTATCGATTTCCCGCGGCGGCGGTGTGCGAGGGGCGGCTGGCGAGAAGGTCTTTCTATCATTGAGCATCCACCTGCTTCTTCTTCAAACCCTTGGCGCTGCGGGGGAATATCTTCAATTGAATGCGCGCGACTGACCGAGTCTTTCGGTTAAACGGCACACGCCATCATCAGCGCTAAAGACACTGCGCGTCCCGACAAATTGCCGCGATCCTTCTTATTTTATACGCGCCATCCGCTTTAACAACCCTCGCCGCGTCGAAGAACGAAAGAATGCACTTTTGTTCCGTCGTCCTTTTACGACGACGTAAAAATTAACGTCGCTGATGGGAAATGAAGTCGTTGCTCAAAAAGGATTATCATCGACGATTTGATTTTTTGCCCGGAATGAAATATCAAAAATTTAAAGGAGAATGTAAATAATAAAACGTTATGAGCGATCGTCATCATCATCATGGCGAGCAAATATACGTTTTGTTTAGGAATCGTAAAAAAATTTCGATTTTAATTAAATCCGCGTATAAACGAAACGAAATCCCAGAAAACATACAGAGTGTTCGGTAATTCGCTGTGTGGAATATTTGAATTATGTACGGGGTGGTTTATGCAAACATGCGGTTGATGTAAAGTAACTTGGAAAACTGGAATAAACTTGAAAGTTTCGGTTTTGTTTATAATCACAGCATATGCGCGCGCGCATATTTTCAAGTGGACTTCAAAGGGAGTTGAGTAAATTCGGACGATGCATGCGTTTGCCAAGTGAACATTTTGAAAAGCGGATATTAAAAAAGGCTTCGGAACGAAACGCCAGAGCGAACTAATTGAATGTCAGCACACTGGCTCAGGTGTCTTTGAAATAAAACAACTTAAAGCGATCCTTTTTCGTGCATACATATTAATTCGGCGCGCTCTTGAATTCTGAAGTCCTGCACGCCATACGACGATTCGATCTAACAATTTGTAAGTAATTTACATCAATTTACATACTTTGCGCAAAAGGCCCGCCGTCGCCGTGTGCTGCCAACTGCACGCCGTTCTCCATCATTTCGTTGCGAATTCTCTTCATTTTCGAACGGTGAAAGCGTGAAAATTTTTGTTTCCTACGAAAACTTTTCATCATCATCATCCTTTCAGTCGTTGAGCGTTATTCTAACCCAAGTTATTTATTTCTATGCTATTTGTGTATTCGAAATTGAAATTTTTATGCAATTTCAACTTTCTATTTGCGTTTTCGACAGGCGAGTTTTAATTGAAATTTCATTAAATGAAACAACATGCTGAAATTAAATTCACAATAAAAACAAAATCACAAACAGCGCTGGGGGAAAACAAAGAAACGACATTAAAATGCATTTCGCATGAGGAAAAAGTAGGAAAGGCGAATAAAATATTCATGCAGCATTCCGTATTCTTTTCGTACGTGTGCAAGACAAACGTTGCGGTCGCTGGGGGCGGCTGTGAGAGGGGGCAGGGGGGGATGCAAGGTGTGCCACTGGAATTGCATGATTTGAATAAAACGTACGTCCTTCGTGCAAACGGAGACGACATTTTCGCACATATATTTAAGGCAAATCGTCCTTTCGCATGCACGAAGAGGGACACGCATGAATGGACGCGTTTCGGGGATGCTTTCAAGGGGTGCATGGACATTGCAACGCAGAGCAGGATGGCGTGAGGGTTGAGCGTGGGCGGACGGAGAGAGATGCGGCGAAAAGAAGTGAAAAGAATGGAAACCATCAACGTTGCGATGATGATGATGATGATAATCATCCTGCTTGTTCACTTGTGATTTATTGGCGGCGACTCGCCCGGAATATTAAGCGTAATGCTCCGGCAAACGACCAAACTTGTCACTGGACAGGTTAAATGTTCTTTAGTTAATATATTAATTTTAATTTTTTTTGAAATTTTAAATCTCAAATGATTAAGAAGAAAATATCATTGGAGATTTAATTTGTCAATCAATTTTCCGAGATACTTGACAGGAAATGGGGAAACATGGCTAAAAATAATTAATAAATATGTTCGAAATTATCATGAAGAAATAGAACAAGTATTTTTGGAAAAATTGTTTCAAATCTAAAATGAAATTTTCGGCTTACTAGAGACGAAAGTACCATTGGAGATTTATATTGAAATAGAAAATTTTCCGGGATGTACTTTACAAGAAATAGAAAAAATATGAACAAATTGGTTAGAAATCTTATTAATATTCCGTATGAATTCAGATATGGGGCTGTGCTAAACCGACCCATATCTGAATTCATACGGAATATTAATAAGATTTCTAACCAATTTGTTCATATTTTTTCTATTTCTTGTAAAGTACATCCCGGAAAATTT